>CABFOV010009385.1:0-15000 GCA_902141375.1 Timema poppense
GTCACGGACGGCTCAGAAAACATGGATCGAGCGGTCCAGGCAGTAGGGAGGGGTTAGAGCGGCCGGTGCGAGTGCGGAGGAATGATACAAGGCTGCCTGAGCAGTGAGGTACAACATATTTATATATATGTATGCATGTGTGTGTATGTGTGTATGCATGTGTGTGTATGTGTGTATGCATGTGTGTGTATGTGTGTATGTATGTGTGTATGTGTATATGTGTGTATGTATGTATGTATGTGTCTATGTGTGTATGTGTATATGTATATATGTATGTTATTTAAATTTAAAAAGAAAATTATTGTTTTGATTGGAAATATAAACCGCTAACTCTGCGAATAGAAAATATTTCTTCAGTATTTGATGTTTAATTTTGCATAGCAATTGGCCCTTACTAACCAATGGTTATGAAGCAACTCTCTCGATTTTAAAGTTGTGTGCACAAATCTCTCATTTTCCTAATTTGAAATTATTTTATTATTTTATATAAATGAGTACTACTTTATCAATTGACAAAACACATTAAAAATCTCATCACATAATATATTTGTTCTTGAAAATTCACAACTATCTGAAATGAATTACTACTGCATTATATATAGTCTTAATCAACCATATATATTACTGTTTGATATAAAATTTATTTGTTTTTAATTTAATAAGCTAAAACATTCATGATTGAATGAACACTTCTGTTGAGTTATATTTTAAATTACGTAAACAGAATATTTTTCAAATTTGTAGAATATTATTAAACTTAGATATTGAAGAAACATTATAAGGAATTATTGCTTCATAATATATTTGCGATTTATTGTTTACTTATTCATAAAATATAACTCACTGTTATATATAATTTTAATTAGTTATAACTTGTATCAAAGGGGAAGTAAGCAAAGGATACAGTCGGGAAATGCATACTATCTCTCAGTCAGTAAGTTATTTACATTTCGCCTGCTTAAAATGAATGTAAAACTCAAAATATATAAAACAATCATGTACCGTGTGTTCTCTATCGTTGTGAAACGTGTTCTCTTAACTTAAATAACGGAAATAAATGTAGGGTTTTCTAAAACAAAGTTCTAAGGCTAATATTTGGTAAGAAAAGGGATGAAGATTCTGGGTTGTGGAGGAGGGTACATAATGATAGGTTACATACACCATACTAATCACAAGACATTCTTAAGATAATAAAATCTCGCAAATTACTGTGGGCAGGACATGCAGCGTGAATGGAATAATCTAGAACCATGTTCAGAGTAGTGACTGGCAAACCCAATGAGAAGAGACTATTGGGAATACCTAACTGTGAGGATAACACTAGAATAGACTTTAAAGAGGTAGGGTGTAATGAGGTGGACTGGATAGAACTATCTTAAGATAGGGATGGGTAGCGTAGTTTTGTTAGTGCGACAATTAACTTTTGAGGTCCTAATGTCACAGATTAATTAAGTATATATATATGTATAAATGATATACATAGTTTTGTCATGTAAGAGTCATATGTTGTATGTATCCGTTTAAAGCTTCTAGTACCGGTAAATGTGGTCAAAGATGAATCATAGCAGATATATTCCGGGTAGTAAGAGAGTTACTCAATGGTAAAACTTATATGATAATGATTTAAGAAGTCTCAACATGGAGCACGGTTAATGACTGTAATCATAGTATAAACATTCACGTTACTTTCCGTCTGTCTGCCAAGATGATCGAGGTTTCTTCAGACTATTTAAATATATAATTTTATCACTATTCATTTATAATCTCATACTCCATACTTGATAAGAGTATTGTCTTATTCTAGTAACACATTTTATTAATCTATAGTCATGCTAGTCATACTATTTTTCAAATCTTATGTATATCATACTAATATTATAAAGAGGAAAGGTTTGATTTTTTGTTTGTTTGTTTGTTTGTAATGAATAGGCTCCGAAAAACTGTAAAACATTGTGTATTTTCTTTTATTATATTATTATGCCCGTGCGAAGCCGGGTTGGGCTGCTAGTAATTAATAAACTTTCATACTTTTCTAGTTATCTGGAATAGCCCATCCACCTTCCTGACAAATTTCAATTGTCTACCACACCAAAAATGTTTGTTTTCTTAGGTTTTGTAAATTTCTATTCCCCACTCTACCCCAAACACCAAACAAAAGATTCTCGTTTTGAAATTATAAATGTTCAGATTATTTTATTTATATAGTGTTGCCCCTATACATTTATGTAAATATTCCAATTTAATACCGTGGGTTTTATTCTATTATCTTAGGAATTATTTTACTTCTGATTATGTTTAGAACTGTGTTTGAATTTGGGTCTGGTGTCCTAGGATGTAATTTCCTTGGTGGTTTCTATCTCCCTCCAGTGAAAATACAAGTGCACTTCTTCTATATTCTAGTCTAACTCATCCCCAACACATTGGCGTATTAGTATATAATTGTATAGCCCGAACGGGTAGTAAGACGTGTCGCTAAAAACAAACAAAGCTTCATAGTCGATATAGCTATGCTCTATAGGTTCAAGATAATGGTGATTGATGAATTGTAGCTGTCCCTTGAGTGAACATTTCATCCTCTGCATTGAAGGTCACACATCCAGGAGCTAAACCAGAGTGCCGGAAGTTTTGTCGACATTGGTATATAACAAAGCTTCATAGTCGATATAGCTATGCTCTATAGGTTCAAGATAATGGTGATTGATGAATTGTAGCTGTCCCTTGAGTGACATTGAAGGTCACACATCCAGGAGCTAAACCAGAGTGCCGAGAGTTTTGTCGACATTAGTATATAACAAAGTATCCTGTCTGTGTTTGGTTGCAACAACCACAGTATGAAGCTAAGCCCGTGAGGGGGTTGTATGGGCGGTCTGCACTCAGATTTTCGTCCACTTCCCATTCCATCATTCCAGTTGCTCTATGAGCTACACAAATAAAAATTCTAGTAGAGAAAGTATTTAAAGTTTATAGTTCAAACACCAATATAGGTTTGTTTTCAAAGCGCTTCAATGTTAGAATGACATTTTTCCTTGGCCATTTTAGTTTAAGGTTCACTAAATCCCAAGTTGATGGTTCATAATATCCAACATTTTTAACATATAGTATCTAGGCACCATTGAAATATATTTGAATTTTAACAAATTATGTAGATTATTTGTAACTGGGTGCTCACTACAACCCAGGGGTGGTCCAGCCCGTCCATAGGGGCCACAGGGGCCTGGACCCACCAACACTTTTTGAACATTCATTTATTTATTTTTATTTTATAACATTTTTGTAAAAAACATTAATATGAAGTGGAGCACCATTCGCTACACACAGTGAATTGTTCGATTCGTTATAAAGTATCCCAGTTCCATGAGGATTCATTACACGCTCCAATCGTCACTCGACTCTACCAGCTCTCGGAGACTCCAATGCCTAAATGGAGAAGCTGACTTGGACCAGCCCCTCTCAGATAAGCCCCGTCGTTCAGTGGGAGATATCGCTCAAGGTCATTCCACTGCGAGCTCAACAGTAGATCATCGGGCCAGTTTTAGCGGGATTGCGATTCGATAAAGATAGTTTATATTTTGTTTTAGCGTTAAAATAAATAAAATAGATAATTTATTAAAAATTCTGTCTTTTTCATTAAAACTGCAAGAAAAACTGGAAATTAAACAGTTAGGAGCACTAGTGACTTTACATTAATGCACGTCGATGGCAAGAAACAAATAACCTTTTCTAATGCTTGGTTTGATAGAAAATATAGTGGTTAACAAGAGTTTATTTTGTTTTTATTGTTTATTATTTGGTGATGTGAGGCTGTGGACAGCGGTAGGCTGTAGGGATCTTAAACATTTAAGTGAAAGAATTAAACATCACAAGGAATGTGCAATTTATTTGAAAATTTTGTGTAGGTTTAAGGCATTTGGAAGAGTAAATATTCCATCACAGAAAGATTCTGCGGTCAAAATTTCAGTCCATGTATTAGGCAGAGTGATAGAATCCTTAAAATACTGTGGTACTCATGAACTGGGGGAAGTTAAAGGAATCAAACGTATCTTAGGAACACCGTGGGACAAGACCGGTTAAATTCACTGGCTGTTTGTTCAATACACAAGGAAGAAAATGCTGAGTTTTTAAACTTCAACAACAGAGTCATCGATATGTTTGCCAGTCATAACAGACGTGCCCAACTTTTGTACAAATAATGAAGTAAATAAGTTTAATTCAAAGCCTATGTTATTATTCTTTCTGGTTGTAGATTTGTATAGTGATTGTGAAATTCTAGAAATTTTAAAAAATAAGAAAACTTAAATGAATGCAATTTAATATGTTAACACATATTGAGACAAAATCACTACCGGTAAGCTTTGACCTGACCCCTCAAAAAATAAATATCACTTTCTGCCACCACCACCACCTCATCCACTCGTTCCACAGTTGAGTCATTTATATGATAGTAAAATAAAATAACAAATAAGGGAAGCACCCCTTTCTGTTTCTTTGACTACGTAAGCCTATTCTGAGAGTCAGCCTGATATATTACTTAGTTTTAAAGATAGTTGTGGCAGTTGTTACACATTATTAGGAGAAGGGCTAGAAATATATATATATATATATAGAAGTTACCCGCCTCGGTGGCGTAGTTGGCTAACGCGCTTGTCGTGTTGAGCTCGACCGCTGAGAACGGGGAGATCGAGGTTCAAATCTCGGTCGGGTGAACTGGGGGTGGTTTTTCCTAAATGGTTTTCCACTCTCCCTCCACACAAATGCGGGTTCACTTCCTCTAATTCAACCTTCCCAATCCTAATCCATTAGAGTAATTAGTACTTAAAAGCGTATAACCCGAACGGGTAGTAAGACGCGGTGCTAAATATTATTATTATTATTATATAGAAGTTTAAAAAAGTATCAATGTCACATTCTCAAGTTTCACTGAGTACAGATGCTAGGCTATTCCCGTTTTATGTTTTCTGGTTTTAGAGTTTTCATCATTTTATTTAAGGTGTGGCTGAAGGGGACGCGCAGTATTTTTTAAATCTATAGCAACACTTTTTTTTTTGCTAAAATAAATAAAGCATTGTTCAATTAGAAACATGAATTTTAATTATATACACATGCTGACATCAATAGTCTTAGAATTTATGTAATGGACATAACGGGAGTAGATGAGAAACTTTTTAAATGAAGAGAAAAAATTGCCATTTAATTTAAGGACACTCTTGACAGATATTCAACAATTGTTGATGTCACCATGGGAAGAAAATTATACTATGCCTCTAACGGATAATTATTTGATAAGAAAAACTTCAAAGTTACTGCCCTATTCTCTCATCCCCCTCCACTTTAGGCATCAAACTCAAAATAATAATGTAAGGGTTAAGATAACAAATCCGAGACGCAAAGTTGCACCCCCCAATATTACCTCCAATAGCTTTTAGTGTTACCCGAAATATTGGTCAAGCGGTAGAAGGTGTCAGGCTACAAAAGTATATATTACAAATAAACGCTCAATTTCACACTTCTAGGTTTTATATGATAAGAATGCAAATAATTTGGGTTTTTGAGTAACAAGCAACAACAGCTAATCGGCCCAGGTCGGTAAAATATCAAGTTAGGTAGAATTAAAAAATACGCTTGAGGTGAACATGTTCAGGCATATTTCAGTTCCTCTGTAAGGTTTCTCGGTCTTGAAGTCACACAAATGTACTTAAGATTTTATTAGATTAGTTTCTTGTGTTCTTTAGAGTTTAAGTTGCCTTTTAATGGAATAATAATTAATCTATTGGTTACATTTTTAGTATATAATTGTAAGATGAATTCAAATAAAGATTTTAAACGTTAGCTATTTGAAAGTATTATTATTATGTTAAATAAACATGATTTGCTTACTAAAATGAATATAAAATGACAAACACAAAATACAGTTCCATTTTAGATATTTTAATATTGAAATCTATTCTGTAATTACTATTTGGGTTTCAACCCTATCTTTTTAGTCACCTTAATCACTCTGTACGTATACATTTTAAAACTAACTGTTCAAATATATTAAACAAAATTCAAGTTTTACAAAATAAATTATTTGAAACTACCCTAATCTATTTGTTATTAAGTGTAAAATTAAAACCTTATTCTTATCTATCATGAAAAACTATTCACAGATTCCCATTTTAAGTTCGTTCTTAAAGGTCAAGTTCCAAAACATTTAAATTTTCTATAATTTGTTATAAATAAAAACTCTCAAATTAATTTATTTTAGATAAACAAAGATACATATATATTGATATGTCTAATAGTCTCCCGACACCGATTTTAAATCAAATCCTTAAAGCAATTTTTTAAATATTCAATTCAAATACTAACAGTCACACATAGCCAAATTTCCAACCCCACACAAGACTAGTGCTTCTTGACACGCTCTTCTCAAACACTTCCCAGATATACATTTTAAGCAACATCAATATCTTTTTTCCCAAATAATTTGAATTTTCAATTCTCTCCTCATTAAAAGATCCTTTATCGAATTTTTACCCAAAACAAAGTATACCGAACTTTTTTTCATGTCAGACACTCCCAAGATGCTAGTTTATAATCAAATCGTTAGTGCAATTTTAAAAATATGGTCAGTTTTTGATAAATCAGTCATCAATAAACTACCAATAAATAAATTTTTATCACAAAAACAAATATTCAATGTCATTTTAAACACTCCTAAAATAGCCATTTAGAATCAAATAATTAGAGATATTAATGTATTGCAAGCAATGAACCGTTTATTTTTCATCTCGCAGTATTTATGTGTCCCTGTCTTCGAGTAAAAAGCTGTAAACACATAATTAATACATTCTTAAAAGCTTAATACTCGTGTGTCCCAGCCATGCAGTCAAATGCTGTAGACCATAAGTAATGTATTATCAGTTTATTGTTTAGTAAATCATTGCTGTGATCCGAATAGAGGCAAACTAACAATCACTTTTACTGCTGTGAATGCCATCAATGACTCAATATGATGTGTCATTACGTTGAGGGAAACCTTAAAGAATATATGTGTATGCAATACGATAGTTATACAGGGTGCAGCAGAAAAATACGATGGTTTTGCAAGTATATAGAACAAGCACCTTAATCACAGATATATTCTGTAATGTTTATAAAAATAAGTTCTAAAATCCATGTTTAGATTTTAAAGTAATAAGACAATAAGTAAAAAGATTATATTTTTTATATTAATTAAGAGATACTGCTCCTCTCTAGTTACTCCGGAATGAGTTAAAGATAAATGCTGCTCTCTAGTAAACATGGAATGAGTTAAGGCGAGTTTCTTCTGCTGCCATCTATCAGACAAGTGGTACCGCAATTAAATGGATACAATTCAGGATTCTGTGGGTATAATGGAAATATTTCTAGTGGATACAATTCAGACTTTTTATTTGTAATGCGTGTTTAATAAAATGTCTAAATGGCTACCATTCAGAATGGATACAATTCAGGATTTTGTGGCTATTATGATAATGGATACAAATCAGACATTTTATTTGTGACACTTGTGTAAGAAATGTCTGAATGGCTACCATTCAGAATGGATACAATTCAGTCGTCTCGATTCAGGAACCACGGAGGATAAATAAAGTCTCAGGTCACGTTCAGCATTGAGCCTGTTTCTATTGTGGAAAGCGGAACAAATTATTGATGAAGGAGAAGAAAAAGTAAGCATAGGTTTCTGAAGAGAAAATGGGCAGAAACCTCATCAAGTTTAGGTAATAGAATCTTTTAAATGTCCCTCACAAAATTTCACAAATTGTTCGTTTAAAATCCGCCATTGCCGAAATATTTTTGCGGACCCCTTGGAAGATTACGCGAACCCCCATAGGATTGGCGAACCACAGTTTTAACATGCATTTGGTGATAAAAATGTTTATAATGTTATTTTTACTTTCTCGCTACACTACAAGTAGGGATCGTAAAAGAATCGAAGTCGAGATTATGATGAATTTCGATGTTTTATTACCCCTCGAATCCGAAAAAGTGGTTTTTGAATTTCCGTCTGTCTGTCTGTAGCCTACTTTAGAGTAGAGCCTAAACTATATGACCGATTGGGCTAGAAACTTGTTATCTAAGGTTTTTATAGGGTTTCCCCAAGGGGTTTTTGGTATTGGATATCTAACTCTAGAATTAAAGGTGGTTTACCGAAGGGCGAAAAGAGAAAAAAAACTCGATTTTATTAAAATCGGCTCTAACGATTTTCATTAAATTTCATTTCGAAGCATTAATAAAAAAAAAAGCTACACTGATAGACACACCATTATAGACTACTTCTTTTTACAGAGCCTCTACACGATCAGTCATACTGTCAGTAATAATTAATACTGACAGTCCGACTGATTATGTAGAGGCAGTACTGATGACTGATGGATGGACTGACTAAAATACTGATGTGATCTGAATTTTCTGATCACATCAGTCTCAGTCCATCAGTCTTGCAATTGGTGGGAAAGACTGACACTTTTCGGGTTTGCTACTTTAGGTAAAGTTCAAGTATATATAAAAATACACAAAATCTATAAATATATATATATATATGTTCATATGTTCATAATAACCATTTATGCACGCATTATATTTACCTATAGCCTAGGCCTAACGAATTTGAGGAAAATCGTCCAGATGATTTAAAATGTATATAATCACAAAATTATGTTGGTTGAAATGTCATTAATCATTAAAATTTATCGTGCAGATAATTCCATATGAACCAAGATCTAAGCTCTTAATGACAGTAGAAATATTCTTACCTCTAATTAAAATATAAATTACTTATAAAAACATAGCTTATTTATTTGAAGATAATAATAGCAGATTTCACTAAATTGAAGATCGTGAAACTATTTTTTCCATATGCATAATAATGTATTCATAGTAATAAGTTTTGCCAATATTTAAGTTCTATAAAATAATGCTTTTTTTTGTATTAATAATGACCAAACAAGTTCAAATAGCTAAGAAATTAAAACATCATAAACTGCTTAAATTATTATTTTTTTCTTGGAAAAGATTATTTATACAATGGCTGTAAAAAGTGCTTTTAAACGTTAAGTATTTATTTCGTCATTCTTGATATGCGATGTGTTGAAACCATGGGCAATCGATTACAGCCATTTCATCTCACAATCGCCCTACCATTACACATTAGCGTAAGTGCGTATAACCCGAACGGGTAGTAAGACGCGGTGCTAAATAATAATAATAATAATAATAATAATAATAATAATAATAATAATAATAATAATATCAAATAGGTATAGTATCACCATGTGAAGAAAATTAAACTTTATTTTTTCTAATGGATTGACATTTTGTAAATTTTCTCAAAGTAAAAAAAGTTTTGGTATAAAAACTACAAAAACACTGACCACAGCTCCAGTTCCCTACTCTCCCAAGTTAAACCACGTGACTAACTCCGCGAACATAAAATATGGAAAGGGAAAGTTTAATTAATCGTCTGGGTTATTTGTCTGCTATTGCAGAGAGTGTTACAGGATTAAACAGCCAAAATTTGGGAAGTGGTAGCAGATCAACAAACTAGCTCAAAATATCCTTTGGAGATTAGCTAGTTTTCTTTTCCTATTAGAGAAAATAATAAAATCTAAACAAAACAACTATACATTTAAGTATTCAATAAAATATTACAATTATTATTTAATAGTTTATTTTGTTGAAAATGATAGCCTCCAATCCAGAGACAAGTGAGCATAGTACTGTACCTATCAATGACAGAACGAATGGCTGACCAACATTGCGTTTATGTCAATATTTGACTGTAAAAACTCTTAAAGTAGTGAATAAATAGTTATTCCTTAAATGTCAACTTAGAGGAAATTTAACGGTGCACAGCTTTCAAAGCAAGTTTTATCTTATATTTTTTATAACATATTCTTCCTAAGTTAATCCTAATATCGAAAAATAATGAAGGGTTATATAAATGATAGTTAAATATATAACAACTTTTATACTAAGGTGTATTTTATAAACATAATATTTTTAGTTTTATTTTAGTTTTAATGTAGAAAAACGTGTTTTTGTAAGTAAAGAAAGACATATCTTATTGCTAATGCAAAGGTAAGTTTAAAGGCACGGAGGAGTGCGGCAATGGCCACTATTCAGAACTTCTTACGGCAACCTGGTTTAGCAACTGGTTGTGTCACTTTAGAGGAAGAGCATAACATTTTATTCAAGGAACTGCTTTAATTCTTCAATGATAGTTCCTTTAACATTATATGCTTGATAGATATTGAGTATGAAGATATTACGAATTAAATCTCACCTGAGGAAGCCACCGTTATTGTTGGGAAAGGAAGTTCTACCAATGAATTATTATTATTATTAGCACCGCGTCTTACTGCCCGTTCGGGTTATACGCACTTACGCTAATGTGTAATGGTAGGGTGATGGTGAGATGAAATGGAGGACCTACAGTTTAACGTGGAATCCGAACCACGGTGGAGGCCTGGCATTCCTCACAAGCACAAGATGTCTTGTCAGAGGTGAAGGAAGGGTTTGGTAATCAGATAAATCTTTGCCGGGACCGAGGATTGAACCCCGGCCGCCAGCACAGAAGTCTGACACCTTACCCCTAGACCGCCAGGTCANTCTTTGCCGGGACCGAGGATTGAACCCCGGCCGCCAGCACAGAAGTCTGACACCTTACCCCTAGACCGCCAGGTCACCCTCTACCAATGAACAAAAAGAGGATGAAGACGACTAAAACTAGAATGAGGAAAGTGTCTCGTCAATGAAATACTTGTTGGAGAGTGCACGGATTGGTCTAAGGTTCATTCAATGTTTGTACAATGTGGAATCGAGAGAGGAAAAATGATAGACTCCAAGATAAGGATACAGAAAGGATAGTGATTTAAACATTAAACAAAAAGCAACAACATATAGTCGACTATTTAACTGTGCAATAGTAGATTTCAATAATAATGATTCTGTTAGTGATATTTTGTTTTATTTGCCGCCACTCCTCCGAATAAAGGTCAAGGGAAAACGCGTTTCGGTTTTATTGAACTTAGGACATTATGAGCATTATGAGTTCTTAAGGTTCATAATAAGCGGAGTGATCATAACGCCTTAAGTCCTGTGGCCACTGGTGTGGGTTGTTCTAAAACCAAGAATAAAAGAAAGGTAATACTTTTCAAGTTACTTAGTGAACATCTTTGGAGTACACCTAAGCATAGTTTGTAAAATCCCATATATCGAACGTTAAGCCTCGATATTACTGTGAGTGTATAGCTTAACTCAACCAACCAAGACATTTTAAACTTTTCCAAAGTGGCTAGGGAAGTATTTAGGGTGTGCACCTTAGACTTTTTTTTACATCTATAGTCGTACTGACGTATTAGATATCGTAACTATCGATTCGGGTAGCTAAAAAACTAAGAAACATAGATAACTAAATATTGACGTGAACCTACGTTTTTAGGCTAGCCTTAGTTTTTGGTATTAAACATAGTGTGAGCCTGAAATCTTAAACTGCATAATTGATAGTGTGGGTGGATGTCATTTAAATCATACACTTGGTATAGTTACCCAAGGAACTAGCGGAAGCTCATTTCAGGCGTTTCTTTTTAGTTTGATATATATATATATATATATAGTGAGTATTACGCCTTAGGCTGCCTGACCACCATCGTGGGTGAATATAAAAAAACATAGATCTAGAAAACAGAAACTTTTCATATGATGCACTATGGGAAAACAGATTGTGCACAGATAGGAAGTTTTTAACTTATTTCTACATTTCATGCCTAATTACTTTAATCACGTGATTGTAATGTTAAAAGGTATTCAATATTGTCCATTTTCACTACGTGCTGTTTAATATAGTAGCGCTTTATTTATACTAAAATTCTTTAACAAGGAGAAATGTAATCCTTCAAGTCTTTAACCACGTTATCACTGGTGTGGATAGCTCCAAAACCAAAGAACATAACCACCATCAGAAATTAATTGCCCTCGAGCGTTAATTTGTGTCCATAACGCGAGCCTGACGCTTTAGACTAACTTTTTTCCAAACTGGGTTCCTCCAGTTATCTCGGGCTCCATGAGACACCTTTATAAGAGTCTTTATTGTTTTTCACAGTATAAAATACCATCATTAATTAGGAGTGTCAATATTTTCAATATGAATAAATGACTTTGCCAAAAGTTCAACCAGAATATGTGAGATTTTTCGTTTGTTTTATATTTATATACTTTTACAATTTAACTATCTTTATTGATTTTAATGATATTTGTGTAAAAGAGTTTATTATGAGTCCAGCATGTACTTTTTCTTGTGCAAGGGCTTCTTCCGTCCTGAAATATAAAGCAACTTCAAAATAAATTAACTTAGAAAGATGATACTGTACACAGGAAAAAGTGAGGGTGTAAAGTTGTTTTTAACTTTTACATATATTACAAGCTTAAAGACGTAAATCTGTGTCCACATTACGAACTTAACTACTTTAATCCCGTGATCGATCACCTGTTGATGGTATTAAAAAGGGGTCCAATATAGTTCACTGTCAGTATGCGCTGTTTAATATAGTAGTGACTCATTTATTACGTGTGCAACGCCGGGCACTTGCAACTAGTCTTACGTGAAAATTGTAGTGCCTTTCCTCTAAGACCTTAACTCTATATTACCTACTTCATTAGTGTAAATAACAGATATCTCGGACGGGTAGTGGGACGCAAACAACACCAACACCTGCTATTCTCTCTCCCTACGCTTATTCGGGTACTTTTACTTTGTCCTAGCTCGTCATACATTTCTTCTTTTATAAAGCCGTCATTAACTTTTTTGTTAAACGTGAAAATAAACAGGACTTAATAAAAGAGGTAGTTTATAGGAGGGTATCTTGGTGTAAATTCACTCGCACTAACATGGATAAATTATTGTAAGCTATAACATCTAAGAAAACCATAAACATATTAGGTTTTATAATTGAAAAAAAAAATGGCTACAAATAACTAGTGAACCGAGTATCTACATAGTCGTAACGGCATCGATGGCTATAAAAAAATATTTGCATATAATAGGGGACTACGGGTTCGAAGACGCTTATCTTTCAATGTATGTAAATACACACGTGGTGCTCTCTTCATTTTGCCATCTTATCTTTCAATGTATGTAAATACACACGAGGTGCTCTCTTCATTTTGCCATCTTATCTACAAAGCTAAAACTGGTTCACTCCCTCTAAACAGCCTACCTCGTCTCTATTACCCTTAGATTCAGTATTTAATAATAATGTGGCTAAACCAGTTGTCAATGGAATTTTGTCTAAAACAATTACCTAACTTACTATCTGGTCTTAAGGCACTCGCCATTCGATCATATCCTGACACTCAACCTTCTTCTAATCCATTTACAGATTATCCTCCCATTGACGTGTTGACCTACCAGGGGGTCTTGTCTCTTCAGGTTCCCCAACTCAAATTTTGTATATATGCCTGTCATCACCCATACGTGCCACATGACCATCTCACCTCAATTTGCGCGCACCTTGAGTATTCTAAAATTATGTTTGGCTATAAATACAAACAATCAAGCTCTTCGATGGGAATCTTTCTACATTTTTCTGTTTGTTCATTTGTCTGATCCCCAAATATCCTCTCTGTACTTCTGTTAACAACAAAATAAAACACTTTTAATTGGTTGTCACCCGATTGCTCTGCAGGCACCTCTTATTGATACGAGTTGGAGGGGGAGTCCATAACATTTATTCATCTTTATATTAATATATTTTTGGAAATTCCTGACATGATGTATAACACATGACCTCTCAATCGGTTACGTGTGATGGAAAGAATAATCTAATGTTATACGTACTTCAACTTTCCCATAATAGATAATCAACTACGAAACGTATCAACCACAAGTTTATGGTAAGCGCGACTAAATCTAGTTATGGAACGTGATACTGACTGTGGAGCAAATAGATACAAATATAAGAACAGTATTAAATGGTTGTACCATCCTCATAGGTATAATTTAGGCAAACAATTTCATGTTATTGAAATGAGAAATGGCATTTAATATAATAGTAGTTTTGAGGTTTTTCTGAAAGGATTGTTTTAAGTACGAAAGATAGATTAAATTTGCACGCTTTTCCTTTTGGCATCCTGTGGAGTGACTATGTTAACATCTCTGTAACTTATTTCAAAATAATACTGATTAGTAAACACTGGTTTATTATCTGGGCATACAAGTCCTGTGCCACTAAACCATACTGTAATGTATTAAATCATCGATCTTAAAATCAATATTTGGTCAATTTCCGACGAAGTTGTATTTTAATAACTCTCCCAATTATTTTTTATTTATAAGATTATGAATCCTAGGACCTAATGTAAAAACAACAAGCTTATCTATGGTGGTAACAATGTCCAATGGCCATTTGTTGAAAACACTTCCCCCTCTACCTCACCACCAAACATTAGCCAATAAACTTAGATCTTCACTACCTACGACCAGCTGTTCACGTACAGCAAGAAAAACGCCGTGACAAATATTCAAAAATGTTTCACGATATTAATGTTTATTTATTAAGCTACTTTTAAATAGTTTAAGTAAATAAAATTAATGCATATCATATGTCTAAAAAGGTATTGGTGACACTTTAAATATTAGACCTACCCTAATTAGATTAATGTTATGTTAATATTTCTAATTTTTGTCAAACCCTTTGAGACAAATATACCGTGATCATTGGTTTTATCCTTGGTATGTGGAGTTTCCAGAGTCCCTCCTGTGTTCTTTAGTTTGGTTTTTCAAGGCTAAGACATTTAAAACCAACTTTTTAATTATTAATTTAGATCGTGACAGATTAAAAAAATCCATTTAACAATATAGCAATGGCATAGTGATGGAGTCTTAGAGGAAGAAACCCTCTATCGTGTTGGACTAAAAATGGTCACTTAATCTAAATAACTTTGAAACTAGAAATTCTCAAATTGAGAGGCGCAAGGACC
>CABFOV010009386.1:0-13384 GCA_902141375.1 Timema poppense
TCGGATTCCACGTTAAACTGTTGGTCCTCCATTTCATCTCACAATCACCCTACCATTACACATTAGCGTAAGTGCGTATAACACGAGTGGGTAGTAAGACGCGGTGCTAATAATAACAATAATAATAAGTTAAAGAAGGATTAACAATTCGTCGCCTGCTCCCTCAAATCAGAATACTAATCAGTATACTAATCCTATAAAATTTAATCAAACCCGTAAGATTAGATTTAATTAAGTTCATAAAAACGCCAACAAATTCGGGTGGATCTAAAACTTTTTTTTCTTGTGTTTTCCCTTCTTATTAGGATACAAGGATTGCCCTAAAATGCTTCTTTTGAGGCTTCAATTCAATCTATTTTCCCGAAGGAGGACCTCGAACCCACCCCCATTCCATGGAATACTACTCAAATGGCCCCGTCTCCCCCACAACCTGAGGGAAATGCCTACGGGTGCCCTCAGAGGGAACCCATCAGGTGAGAAATATGGAAATCATCGGTTCGCACACCTAGAATCACCAGTTTAGTCAGTTTCCATCTGAAATTGGGCCCCCTCCAAAAGTTTTTTTTTTTCTGGCTACGTGCTTGTTAAAGTAATCAATACCTGTTCATGAGAGACCTTATCTGGAGAATCCCAGGTAATACGAGAGGGGGTAGGGGGGTTTCCCTGACTGTGTCACAGAGCTGTCCCCCCCCCCATCCTACTGAATCCTTGTTCTGCTTGTAAAGGCTCTCCTGGCATGCTTGTGTTGTTTAAGGCTATATCATCCATCAGTTTAACCGCTAAGCAATATTGATAATTTCAGCCAAAAATAATATCAGATCAATGATTAAAGCTTGTGAATAAATTGATCAAAAAATCAATTTTATATATCTACTGTAGCTGACTGACAGCTCACAGCTCACAGCCGACTGTCAATATTTTGGTATAATACCTAAATTTTGACTGTCAGAAGGGACAGCTGCTAAACACATGTTTTTGCAGATCATGTGGTTCAGCGTAGGGATACATAATTTGGTCTGGTAGCTTTTCAAAGCTCTTAGCTGTCAGCTGTGAACTGTCAGTCATCACCATTACTGTATATGAAAAGATGTAATAGACCATATGGTCATGGGTCAACATTATAATGCAAAGAACATAAGTCAACCCAAAGGATGGTCAATATTTACGTTTCTAGGTTTTTCGGCCCAAAGCGCCACACATTGCTGTTCAATAAGAACACAAATGAAGTTGGTACAGGTGGTAGACGTGAGTTGGCCGTATTTCTTACTTACTCACACTTACTAATATGTTAGACATATCTGATGTGATCTTAACATTCGCATCCAAATTAATAATGATTTGAACTTAAATATAAAAATTACCTTCAACCTTTAATTTTGGACCATTTGAATTAACTCAGAAAAATAAAAGTCTATACTGTCCTAATTCTAATTTAGCAAACCACCATTGTACTGGATGTGTTGTGCGTTTTCTACTGCCACAGCGTGTTCCACAAAATGTGGCACAAATTTTAGGCTTAAGTAAACCGTACACGTAGAAAGTTTGTGAAACACTGAGCTAGGGTAGTGGGTTACTAGCACCTCCAGTGTTTGTTGTCTGATTTAAAAAAAATAGATTAACACACAAAAATCAATATTACTATTAGCACCGCGTCTTACTACCCGTTCGGGTTATACGCACTTTACGCTAATGTGTAATGGTAGGGTGATTGTGAGATGAAATGGAGGACCTACAGTTTAACGTGGAATCCGAACCACGGTGGAGGCCTGGCATTCCTCACTTTCACAAGATGTCTTGTCAGAGGTGAAGGAAGGGTTTGGTAATCAGATAAATCTGTGCCGGGACCGAGGATTGAACCCCGGACCCCCAGCACAGAAGTCTGACACCTTACCCCTAGATCGTCAGGTCACCTCAAAATTCAATAACAAATACACAATGTCGCTAGGCCTACTATAGCACTGTCGCTGTGGCATGCCACCATTGCCTCGTGTCGCTGAACAAACTCAAATAGTGAATTCAGCTGCGGTCGCAGCTTGAAAATCACACCTTAAGTAGGTTACCTAGCAGTAATTATTTTATATCATAAGTATATAACCCGAATGGGTAGTAAGACTTAAGATATTATGCTCTATATATATATATATATATATATAATATATATATAGCATAATGTCATACTACCCATTCATGTGTAGGGCCTATATATATTTTAAAAGATTAATATAGTCAGACCTTACTCTTCCAAACCACGAAATAATTTTATTTTAACAAAAGTAAAAAAACCACAATAACCTCATTTTGTCAGGAATAGGCCTACATGAAAAAGAGACCTGACCCCTAGGTACATTGGTTTCTCCCTTATGAAGATTAATTAGAAAGCAAATTCTGTAAACAAATTTTAATTCAATAATAAAATAACAATAATAGTATATTTGTATAAAAAATATATAAATGATATAAAGCCTACATCAGCAGTTCCCATACTTTTCGAATGGTGTACCACTCAAACAATTTCCATAATTTGGCGTAGGAACCACTGAGATGATACCGAATATTTACTTGTTAGCTACAGTTTTAATGGTGTGCAGGTATATAAAAATACAGGCTGCACGGCTGTCCAAGTTTGAGACAGTGTTGCCACCAGGGCTGTGGAGTGTCCGAGTTTGAGACAGTGTTGCCACCATGGCTGTGGAGTGTCTGAGTTTGAGACAATGTTGCCACCAGGGCTGTGGAGTGTCTGAGTTTGAGACAGTGTTGCCACCAGGGTGTGGAGTGTCTGAGTTTGAGACAGTGTTGCCACCAGGGCTGTGGAGTGTCTGAGTTTGAGACAGTGTTGCCACCAGAGGCTGTGGAGTGTCTGAGTTTGAGACAGTGTTGCCACCAGGGGTGTGGAGTGTCTGAGTTTGAGACAGTGTTGCCACCAGGGCTGTGGAGTGTCTGAGTTTGAGACAGTGTTGCCACCAGGCTGTGGAGTGTCTGAGTTTGAGCCAGTGTTGCCACCAGGGCTGTGGAGTCAGAGTCGTTAGAAAGGTAATAATAGCGTCAAACTCGATTCTTACTGGTATAAACATGATCAAGGATCGATCTTAACTATCAAAACTTTGATGGCATACAAACAAAAAAGAGAACATTCAAAATTGGGTAATTTTCAATTGTGATTATTATTAGTTTTCATCTATTATATGAATAGATTAATGCATATTTACTCTCATAGGAATTTAGGAAATTTACTCATCCATAGATTGTAATCAATATAAATATATTTTAAATTCAATTAAACTGAGAACTAATCTGATGATCCACATGAGATGTCTTGTACTATCACGTTAGTACCTAGCATTTTAATGTTTATTTATTAGTTATAATTTTACTGTAGTCAAATGATTTTACTATAGTAAATTATGTGTTACGAATTAATATATAAATGGTTCGAATGGAACAACACAATCCAAACATTTTAATTTTCTACACATGGGGATGATATTTGTTTTTTAATATTTGTCATAGGCATACTCCCCATGATAGTAATAGTAATTATTATTATTATTATTAATATAAATATGCCATTAATAAAGGAGTCGGAGTTGAAGTCTGGGCCAGAGTCGGACAGTAGAAAAAGTAGAGGATTCAGTCAGAGTCGTGGGTTTAGCTCATCGATTCTGGAGGATTGGTTGCCATCCCTCCAACCACATGGTTAAATCTGGTCTATGTTTGGTTATACTTGGTCATAATGCTGTATTTATAAGATATGATGAAGCCAAATTTCCCCCCACCCCTCTTTTTTCCAGATTTTAATTTTCTTGTTTTGTTTGGTTTCTAACAGTGGACCATTGAGAATAACGGTATGCACCACTGATGGTACGCGTACCACAGTTTGGGAGCCGCTGGTTTACAATATTTATATAAAAATTATAAAATGTATCTTATCAAAATAATAATAACAGGCCTACCAATAGAGATCCAGGGTCAGGGATTAATCTTCATAGAGGGGACCACAGTCTATGTCTCCCGTTTCCACGTAGATTGTTTTTAGCTGTGTGTAATATTCTAGAACAGCAGTCCCATTTTCCCGCCCTAGTCCACTCTGTTTGTATCCTCCGAACGGGAGAGTCGGAGGATATATGTTGTACGTGTTTATCCAAAGGGTCCCCGCTTCTAGACGGCGCACCACACGAAAAGCTCGTTGTAAATCGTTAGTAAACACAGCACCCGCCAGACCAAAGGGCGTGTCGTTTGCTCGGCGAATAACTTCATCCTCCGAAGAGAAAGTCAGGAATGATAAAACAGCACCAAACACTTCTTCTCTGACGACAAGCATATCATCCCTACAGTTGCTTAATACACACGGAGAAAGATAGTAACCCTGATCGAAAGGAGGGGGTAGAATTACTCTTTCACCCCCATATTCTATCACCGCACCTTCTTCTTTCGCGCCAGATATATAATCCAAAACTCTCTCTGCGTGTTCTTTGGAGATTGTAGCACCGACAGTGGTCGTTTCGTCCATGGGATTACCGATACGTAGTTTCTTTGTTGCTACGACTAGCTTGTCCAAAAACTCACTAGCGATGTTTTTGTGAACAAATACTCTGGTCCCGTTTGAACATACCTCTCCCTGAGAGAGAAAATTTCCCATCAATGAGGCTTTGATGGCATTCTTCATGTTTGCGTCTTGAAACACAATCAGGGGCGACTTCCCGCCGAGTTCTAGCGTCACCTTCTTTATGTTTGTGGCCGCCGAGCTCATAACTTTAGTACCCGTCGGTAGTGATCCGGTAAAAGACAACTTGGCGACCTGAGGATGTTCACAAAGCAGTGAGCCTGTTGTTGATGCGCCTTGTATCACGTTAAACACACCGCGCGGGATGCCAACGTCACATATAAGTTCTGCCAACACGACGGCAGTGATGGGAGTAAGTTGGGAAGGTTTGTAGACCATGGTATTGCCGCACGCTAGAGCGGGGGCAGCTTTCCATGTCGCAGTTTGCATGGGGAAGTTCCACGCTCCGATACCTGCAATGACTCCCAAAGGTTCACGACAAACAAGTGCAAATGAATCGTTACGTAGAGGAATATGTTGACCAGTTAGTGCCATAATAATGCCACCAAAGTATTCAAAAGCGTCTGCGCAGGATTCTATATCCAACCTTGCTTCCCATATTGGTTTCCCATTGTTTTTCACTTCCAGTCTGGCTATATCTTCCAAATGATAACGTATTTTGTTGCTTACCGCAGTTAATAAACGACCTCGTTCTGTGTTTGAAAATTGACTCCATATTAAAAAACTTTCTTTAGCCGATGAAACGGCAAGATCTATATCTTTTAAACCTGAGCATGGAACTTTACAAAGTAAACTTCGCGTGGCCGGTTCAAAAACTTTGGTTACCCCAATTGTATCAATTGGTGCGACACGAGCCCCTGCTATGAAATTCAAAGGTCCGTTTTCACACAAAGATAATTTCCTTATGACAAGCCGGTCTGATGGCCTATAGGATGTCATGAACTTTGGTCGAAACAAAATGGGAATCAAATTAAAAAATCTCATGTTGAAGATTAAATAGGTGTATATGAAATATAAACAAAACTAATACGTAAGTCAATAAAAGATTAGTCGGCAGGAGTAAGAGTAATTACTGAGGTAAATAAATAATAAAACTACTAAATGGCTACAAAAATATTTAAAGTTATAGTGTGTTGAAGCAATTAGCATCTCGATATATCTTATTTTCATCTACGTAGTGTTTCCTTATAAGCACAATGTTTTCGAGTTCAGAGAAAAACTAATATCCCTTAAATTATGTTTATAAACGTATAACTAGCAAGAAAGAAACAATTAAATTTCATTTTGAACATTAGATTAAATATTTTTTTAACTGAAGAATATTACCTCATGTTAGATTATAAAGTATTTCACATAAAAAATCTGCTGAAAATGATGTTCAATACAGGTTAATGAAGCGCATGTATAAAGTATTATATTTATTTAGCTGACAGAAGAATTCCACAGCCACATAACCGTCTATTCTAGGGGAAAAGAAAAGATGCGCAGAGTGACAACATCCAACTTTTAAACCAGATATAACCATTAGTCTAGAATTCATTGGCCCAGACAATGGTTCGGTGATTCCAATGGTAGGATGTTGAAAAGATTGTCATCTGTTTCTCGATGAGCGCTGTTAGAGATATTTAATATTCTGTGGGTTGAGGGGGTAATACCAACGGCATGGAAAATTTTAGTTCTGATTCCTATTCTAAAACCGGCTAAAAGCGTGGAGTTAACAAGCTCTTAACGGCCTATTGAACTCTCGTGCTGTTTTGGTAAAATCATGGAACACATAGTTAAAGCCCGTTTAGAACGATTTCTGGAAATGAACAGTCTACCTAATCCTATGCAATTTGGGCTTAGAAAGGGACATTCCACAATTAATAGCCTCCCTATATTAGTTTCTGATATTCAAATATTGCTCTATCACAAAACTAATTTGTATAAGTTTTTTTCTTCGATATACAGGTGCGTACAATAATACCGATCATTCTGTGTTGTTTGATAAACTTTTACGCCTGAGTTGTTCTAACAAAATGTGTTATTGATTAAGCTATTTATTTCAGAATAGGTAGTACATTGTAAATATAGGACAGGCTAGATCATCTCCTCGAACCCAACGAAGGGGCCTATCACAGGGATCAGTACTCAACCCTCTATTATATGCAGTTTTTTCGAATGATATTGATAGCGCTTTTCCGGTTGGTATAATGACTTTACAATATGCGGATGACGTGGTAATATACGTTCGGTCTTGTAACTTGTCAGACCGGGTGGGTAAGTTACAATCAGTGCTTCCTTTGCTTTCAAATGTGTTGGCAGCCCACTCTTTGACCCTAAATGTATCCAAATGTGGTGCGGTCATCTTCATTCGACATAGAGTGAGAAATAACTTAATTAGACTAGTTTATGAAGGACGTCGAATTCAGGTATAGCCGAGGGTGATTTTTAGGCATGACACTAGACGTGAAGGGCTCTTGGCTCCCTAATTTTTTGGAATTATCTGGAATATGTGACAGGATTATAAATACTATGCTATCAGTGGTGGGTGCTTCTTGGGGCTTCCACCCATATACAATGTTTCAAATGTACCGTGGGCTTATACGTTCTCGATTGGAGTATCGGTGGTTTTTATATCACAGTGCATCACGATCTACACTAGAAAAGCTGGATAAGATCCAATATGCGGCTTTAAGGGCATTACTACCACTGGAAACATTAGAGCTTCGCATGGATAGTGTACGTCAAGCAGCCTTGTTGTATCAGCACAGGGGCACAGGCGTAAGCTGATACTCCGTGAGTCAACTATTTGAACTTAAGGTTTGATAATTTCGTTGTCTGGTCAGTGATGAAGTATCAGAGTTACAAGGGCTGGGATGTGTTGATTAGCGTGCAAAAAGAGCAATACATTCAGTAGAGTTCTCTTCGATTAAATTTATGGCTGGATATCCGTCATTTACGTCTGTAGTTGGTCTATCATTATGAAAAATTGAAGTTTTTTTGATTACAATCTTTGTTGTGAATTGTTCCGCAAAAATTTTCGTTTGTTCCGTTTTGATAAACCCACAAATAGTATGTTTACATTGGGAGAAGAGGGGCCAATTTCACGGTATCCCATTCCGGTTTAATAATATCGAGGCACTTGTGTTAAATTAGTATATTTTTAAATGATATCGATATTTTATAATGCATAGATACTCAAACCTATTTTTTTTTAAATCAAAAATTTGTAGTAATGATAAGATAATATTGAAAATTAACTATGTATCCTATTTGTGTGTCATGTTTGTAAAATCCACATAATCGATTAGATGCTGAAATTAAACGGTGAAAAGTTGCGTTGGAGTGGGAATATTTTTAATGTAAATTTTTGTAAATCAATGCAAGAGTTTAGCTGTTAAAAGACTTGATTGCAAAGCTATTTTTAGTTTCCATTTGTAAAGGATGTTTTTGATTTAGTCATGTGCATTCATTTAAAATTTTTGTTTAATTCTTAGTTTGGTTTTTTTGGCAGATTTAAAGCAATTTTTTTAAATTTCAGGCTATTCTATAATTGATTTTAATAACTTTTTTGGAAATTTATTCTGGGTCCTGTTAGTAAAATTGATTTGAAAAATAATTTTTATTGTAAAGGAGTTTCTTAGTCTTTTTCGTAAGAGTCAGAGTTGGAATAATTGACATTTATATCTAATAATGTCTCTTTGCGGTCAAAAGTACTACTTACTACATCATAACAGTAATAGTAGCAAACAAAAGTAGGGTGCGATGTCAATAATTTAGGATAACCTAGTTATGAGCTCTCTTGAGGGGATGGTGAAAGAGGGAGGTAGATCTCGGGTATATTTCGATAATTTCACAACTGCCCAAGTACATGGAACCAATATTTTGGAGCTTAGGAGGAAGTGAGGCCTATAAAAATACTTTTCTTTACTAAGAGTTTTATGGCATGCAATAAGTTGTAGACCAAGATCTCCCCAGTTTTTTTATTTCTGACTTGCTTCGACTTTATTTTTTTTTTTTTTGCATAGNAGTGAACGAATCTAAGATAATATTTTTCATACTTTGACACACAGGGTGGGACATTTTTAACTTGATGGCCTGTTTGACCATACAGGTCGCACACACAAAAGGCCATAATCACTAGTGACACTAGTTTATTTAGCGTTTGTAGGAGATCTAAGAACTAACAAACTAAAATATAAAGCACAATAATCTGGAACAAACTAATAAAGTTAAAAAATTAAAAATACAAGTTTTGTTATATTTTATCTATTTGAGGTGAGGAAATGGAGCTTAGCATAGTGATCAGGATATATTAATTTTAAAACTATCAACATGAAATAAACACGTTTTTTAAAAAGAAATTCAGAACAAAATAAAGATAAGCATGTTAAGGAACTCAAACAAACTAACAACAAACTTTAAACAAAAAATGTTCACGTTTTTAAAGAATGTGAGAGAGCTACTACTAGAAAACATTATCGAGACTTTATAAAAGAAACAAATGGAAATTTTCGCAAAAATATATCTAAAATGAACCAAGAACTAATTATTGATTGCAAAGATAAAATATCGATTTTCAAAAGTTGTATGTGTCCATGTGGAGAATATGGTTCCCATAAAGGTGTCAATCTATGCTCCTAGTGTAAATAAATCTTGTGTTGTCCTTCCAAAACGAAATGTGTGTATTCTTTTTAGGAACCATCCGTAACAAACGAAGAACAAACGATTGCAATCATAAAAACATGGATTTTTTTTAAAAATGGGGGAGGGTGGTCAACTTCATGGACATGCATACAATTTATGGGTGTATAAAAACATATCAAACTATTTTTTCAAGAACAATCCGGAACAAACGAAAGACAAATTATTGCAATCATAAAATTTATTTTTTTAATGTTTTTAGCGGGAATGGACGGTAAGGCAGCTTCATGGAGGTCCAAAGTAAACATATCAACAACATTGGTTAATCAAAACATGCTCATCTATGATGGATAGTTCTTTGTGTTTGAATGAACTACGTCAGTATATTTATTCTCTTCCGTATCCTGTACAGTGTATCATTGGGGAACATAATGCCCTTCGGGACATGTCAGGGGTGATATCTATTCCTGGTTCAGTAGTAAAAAGAGTTACCCTTTCATTCGAACAGAAGTTAAATGCAGTAAGTTATATCAAAGAAATATGGAGTAGACTACAATCCAACGCGTCAATATTTACAGCGGAATTATTTGCTCTCATGCCAACATTGAAATATATCTTATTTTTACGTCCTAAGCCCTTAGTGGTATCATGTGACTCCCGTATCACTTTGGAGTCTATAAACGGCTTTTCAGGCACTCCATTACACCCATTGATATTTCAAATACACGACAAACTGCGCTGCTTTACGAGCTAGAGGCTACGAATTGGGGTACCAATGGTTTCATAGTCACGTGGGTATAGTGGATAATGAGAGAGTATATAGTTTAGCATCTAGTGTAAATTTACTTTCCATTGTACAGAAAATCCCACTACCGTATCAGGTTAAATTGAACGAATGGTGTGAGACCACATGCCATCATAAAGCAAAATGGTATCACGAGGTCTGTGGTACAAAATTAGTTACACAATGGTTTTCTGGAGCTAATTTTATCGGTACAATAATCCGTCTTCGGCTTGAGGACGCTTACACGAAAAACCGACTTTATTTGATGTGCAAGGTTCCGTCTTCACAGTGTGTGGTTTTACACGTTCCTGAAACATTAGAACATATATTTATGACTTGCCCTGCACCTCAGTTGGCACGGTTAAATTACATTAGTATTTATATTACAGACTTTTCTTTAGTTAATTTATTACACTCAGACTACGTTACTTTGTAAAGGCGGCTGTTTAATTTCCTTGTAAATATAAATATTTCGGTGTAGTCACGAACAAAATATGTCTTCTCGGTTATCCCGTAGACGAAATTCGTGGTGAGTTAGAGATAGGTTATGTGGGTCAGACCTGGATTGAATTCATATTAAAATCAAGAAAGCAGCATCAGTAGTGGATTGAATATAAGTGTTCATGGCTTAAAGAAGAAAATGTCTTCACTGCAATTGAATTACAAAAAAACTAAAATCTTATTCAATTTCTTAGTTCTAGTATAAAAAATATTTTTTTTATACATTCGTGAAGCACCTTGTAATCAATAAATAATACAATAATATATATAATGATTATATATCATAAAGTAAAATTGGTAAATAGTGGTTGTGTTTTAAACTAGAGGTCCAATCTAACCTTTCCCTGTATACAACCATGCTTGATATTTCGAACTCTACCATTAATATCTCTTTGGTTTTACACGTCACGTCAACAACGTTCGGATTCCAACTTTACTTGGATATTATGTAAAATATGATACGATTGGACGTTCAAGGATTAATTAAACAAGTTTAAAATTAACTTGCTATCTTTTTAAAAATAATTTGTTTTTAAAACCGTTTTCACATTTGTTAAAGCCATTATAAGTTATGCCATTTAATGAAAATGTCTGAGCATAAAGATCACTATGGGGTTGAAAATTTAAAATGTAAACATTTGATTAAAGAAACGCATTGTGGGAATTTGTATTGCAAAAACTCTGAGGTGCGTGGCACATTGAACATGGGAAACCTAACTGCAGCGTTCTCATCGAATGTTAATGTAAAAGAAACATCAGATGTGACATATTATGGAATTTATATACCAACTGACGTTCCTGTCATTGAAAATAATGGTAAGAAATTATATTGTTTTTTTTTATCACGATTGACGGCAACAAATATTGGTGATAGTACGATTCATATAGAGTATAAATATATTTTCTTTATTACAATATTTGTCCATTCTCTTATAATTATAACAAAATCTCAGATATTTATTATTAACTTATGCCTACAAAATATTTACTTACATACATGTGTAACAAAATCAGCTTAGTAATGTAAAAATAATATTATTTAACATTAGAATAGGGAAAGTGTAACTTACAATTTATTTTAAGAAACTATTTATAAAAAAATTATCTATAAAAAATTACCAGGCAGTGTCATTAATTACATAAAAGATTTAAAAAAATCTGCGATTAAAATAGTTTGATTGGTTTGTTAAATAATCATTTAGGCCACAGTAACTAAATTAAAATGTATCTTAGAATACTAACATGGCAACTTTGCATGGAAATAACTAGTCTCTAAATGTATTAATCCATCCAAAATTGTATTGTGATTTAATTTACATAGAAACTTAGTTGATTTTTTTAAAATTATAAACACAAAAACTTTAGTTGCATTTAATTATAACTATCAGAATCCCTGCCCCTTGGTTAGCTATTATACGTGCTTCTTGCCAACTCGTGGAAGTAACTAAAATTTATCTCTTTAAGTGTACTAATCAATCCAAAATTTTATTTTAATGGTTTTGGAAGGTTAGGTTAAGCTTGGTTGACTATGGTTTTTACCATAAACATACAAAAGATTATTATTTTCTAAGTAAGTGCCGATTATAAATGAATATAAAATGTTTTTGTGTGTTTGGATTTTTTAAGCTCGCAATTCTCTAACTAGTTAGTATTTTGGCACTTTTCGGTTTTGGTTGCCTGGCTCCTAGCTAAATTTATTAATCGATAGAATTTTGTTTTGATTGGAAGGTTTACTTTGGTTGGTTAATTTTTTTGTGGTAAACATTTAACTTACCAGTACAAGATTATTTTTATATGATTACAGTATTATGATTAAATAGGTCTATATAATATAAGCTTAAGTGTATTAGGTTTTTTTAAAGTTGGCAAAACTGTAGATTGCTTAAAACAGATTTTGAGGATATCCTGTTTTATTTTAGTATTTACTATTATTTGAATTTGTTCAAGCTGTGTAATTATCCTATTTTAACTTAAATAAGCTTAAACAGCTTGCCTTTGTGTGATAGCTTTGTATGGCAATTCACTAAGGCCCACAGTTATTCTTGAGAATATAGAGAGAATAAACAACTAATATCAAATTTTCAAGATTTTGATTTAATACTGGGAAAAATGAAAGATTTTCGAGGTGGGGTTGCAAAATAGTTGAGACGAGCAAATGTTTTCTAGATTACTATTAATTATATCAGAACACCATTCCTTCAACTCCAACTCCGACTCCTCTTTTTCTGCGGTCCAAATCCGGCTTAAATTCTTGACTATGAAATTGCTCAAGTAGACCTATATACACTAATAATAACAAATTGACTGCAGTAAAATTCTCCAATATAGATTACTTCTTGGGAAGCTTTTTTGATATTGTGGTTAATATTTGAATTTGAATAAATTTGTCAATCCAAATAACAAATATTGGTCCAAGTAGGAATAAAATTAAAGGATATAGCCTATTAACCATATATTGTTATAATATTATAAGTTTTTTATTTCTAAGCCAGAGTAAAAGTTGGTACATTTCCATCCAAAATTGCTTCCGACTCCACAGGGCTTGTATTAATAATAAGTCTTTAAGTTACTAAAAATAACATTTTAATTTTTTTTTAATTTTCAAAATATGTAAAAATATGTTAGAAAACAGAAGGCTAAATACGAGCTCTTGTAATACACATAAAAAAAGACTGCAAATCAAATTGGCTAGTAGCAATATTTATAAAGTTTGATAATTTTTTAATAAGTAACTGTACAACCAAAACTAAACTCACAAAATTATTATTATTATTATTATTAGCACCGCGTCTTACTACCCGTTCGGGTTATACGCACTTACGCTAATGTGTAATGGTAGGGTGATTGTGAGATGAAATGGAGGACCTACAGTTTAACGTGGAATCCGAACCACGGTGGAGGCCTGGCATTCC
>CABFOV010009387.1:6717-19667 GCA_902141375.1 Timema poppense
AGTATGGCTGGAAGCATAATAATAATAATCTAATTCTAAACTCTTCTACACTTTATCACATTCAAGAATATGGTACACGGTTTTTAAGCACAACACACGCTGAGTAAAAAAAACTTCCACCATCACGCCAGAGCCTGCACTGCGAGAGCAACAGTGCTCTCTCTACCTGGCAGTCCCACCTTCCTTCCCATCCACCTCCTATGTGTGCATGTACACAACAGTCAAACACCACATCACTGGCACTGTGAAGCGCACAGTTGCATACAACGATTTTTGTATCTTTTCCATAAACTGGGGATGGGTACTGAAGTACTGACATTAAGCTTAAGGAATATATATTGTACTACAAAAATAAAGAAAAAAGGATTCATTATATTAGATGTTATCGATAATATCAAGTGGAAATAGGAGGTTCTACAGTTCCACAGTGCCTATACATGAGCCGCCACTGCTGCCCAACAAGAATGACTGAATATTTGAGCAGCCAAACAAACCCTCATCTTATCTTCCCTGTGGTATTCACGTGCAGAGAAGTCAAATTCTTTATTAAATTAAATAAATAAGTAATTTTCAACTTTGTTAATGTTTCCAGGTTTTCCCATTTAGCTTGACCATCAAGTGTAATTACATCATATATATTTTAATTATCCCGCATACTTTTTAAAAGATGTGGAACATCAAATATTGTAACAATAACTTTTCCGTCCAGCAAAAAAAAGCAAAATTATCATTAGATTTTTTTGATGGATTCTCATGACCCAGGGCTGTTACTGCTCCTCTATTGGCAGGCCCCTGGTCACAGACAATTGCCTTGACATAAATCCCTTCAAACGAGAGTGAACGAATAATTTCTATGATAAGTTTCGTCAGTATAAGAGTTGGTATTGTGGCATGACTCAAGTAGTAAGCCACAGGCTGTTTCCACTTTGAATGGAGTCCACGAATCATGAACACAAGTGCATGGTCTGCCTGTCTGGGTGTTTTACCAAGTGAGCCAAAGTCCTCAAAACCATCAACATTGTCAGCAGACTCATTGTAATAGACTCCAGTTCAAAGAGACATTTCATCAAAATACAGAGCACAGTACTTGTCTTTGTGGTTCATTTTCTTAATCTCTTGGCCAAGGTGCTGGATTATACGGTTATTTATATCTACGTTAAAGGGAACACAGTTCAACAAATTAGTTAAAGTACGGGTTTTAAGTTTCCCGGAGTGGTTACGTGCATCTCCACATGTCAATGCAGCTGATGCTGGTGAGACATCGTAATCTAGAATTTTTTTTAGGACTACCACATTTTTGAAGTTTGGAAATTTCCTTCAATTTAACATGGGTTTCAGCGTCTCTTAAGGTGCCTATAATTATCTTTGCATTGGAGGGTTAACTTAAGTATCCTCTGCTTCCAAGGAGTAATTTCATCTCTGCTTAGTTCCAGCTCCTGCAATAGCCGCCGTCTTAACTTATTTTGTTTATTTATTAGCCCAGAACTAGAAAATTGAAAACTAGGAGAGTTAATTGATCCACTTAATAAAGGGGTGCCAACAGTTTCTTGACTATTCAAATCTACAGAAAGTTGCTTATCAACCAAAATCAACTAAAATTGAAAATAATCTACTGGTGATGTTGATAAATTTCCTGAAGTAGATTGTATTGGTTTGCTTAGATCTGCATGTTGAACCTTGGAAATCTGCTCTTATGGATCTGTAATAAATGACCTACCATAGTTCTGCTGCATCGCAGGAAGGAGAAGGGAAGGAACCGCAGAGTGAATCGGCTTATTCTTGTGAATATTCATGAATTGGTCTTCTGTGAAGTGATCTGCGCAGATACGATACTCTATAAGTTGATCAAAGGGAATGTTGGAGAGTAATTTATCAATAAGCCGAATCCATTCTCTACATATTAAATAAAATATAATTTTAGTGTTACACATCTTAATGTTAATAAAATTGCACTAAAGGTTTACTTTATCTTTTTTTTATTTCTTCAAGTGTATTTTCTGACCTCTAGAAAAATAATAACATAGGCCTATTATTTTGAACTGATAGAACTAGGTTTGAGTGTTTTTATTTATGAGAGTATTTAGAGTGAACTTTATTAGTAGGCTAGTTTTTGATTAACTTTTTATAAATGATTTACTGTACACTAAAACACATTCAACATCCAGTCATCTGACCAATAATTTACCAATTATAAGCTTTCCAACATTGTAGAAATTAAACCTCGCATGCCTCTTGCATAACGCAGATGACCTACCAGAATAGTGAACTTAAATATGTTTGTACACTAGATGTGACATAAACTAGAAAACATATTTTGATTGCTCATCTTGCAAAAATGATAATTTTGACTATCTAAAAACTGTTTTAATATCTAGGGAGAAAAATATTGGGTAAAGCCCACATACTTTTACTTTGTGAAAAGGGCTTTTTAGCAATTAAAAAACCTTCGATTAAAATCCATGATCGTAATCACAATAAACACAAATAGAAAGGCCTACTTGGTATATCAATATTACGATCATTGGCTTCTTGAATTACACAATATTTACTTAACTAGAGAGACGAATAAAATACCTAATTAAGTAAACCGAATTTCATGACACTTTCATGACCCCCAAATAAATATTCATGACCGAAAAGTAAATGCCCACCAGCACCCTTGACAGACTGAGATTTTCATAAATTCTGATTTTTAGAATTTTCTCATTTCCTAACTACGTCATCAGAGTATAAAAATATATTATTCACTACACAATGAATTTAGATTAAAAAAATTCACGACTTGGAAGCTAATTTCATGACTTTTACATGACTCACAATTTTCATGACTGGTAGACACCGTGAAATAGGTCTACCTCATTCAAATCTGAACATTTTATTCATTAGCCTATAGCCTACATCGCTGACAATTAAGTGTAGAAAAAACAAATAAGACACAATAAAAATTTATATTACCCAACCCAGCTTTGATTTGTTTGCTGGGGTTAGTTCAAAATTGATAGCACAAATAATAGGTCTATAATGTATTTTTTTTAAATTTATTCACTGAACAGTGAATCATGAAAGAAACTTCATGGGGGAACATAATCCTGTTGAAAAGGTGAATATATTAGTCGATATATTGTTATTCAATAATTTTTGTCTATAAGTTACAATAAAACAATAATCATCATTTTGATATTTTGGGTGTTTTTTTAAATATTATTATCATTAAAGATCCTTTTAAGTAGGACTAGTTATAGCCTAGAGCTTATAGTGTACTAAACCCAAATATTGTTCTTCATGTGTATATACTGTGGTAATGGTATTAAATAATACATGATAGGAATAATATTTTAATGCATATATGATAATGTAAATAAGCATCAGTGAAGAGAGCTGATTAAATCATTTTAGAGCTGAAAAAATTGACATGTAGGTATCCCATTTACAAAATTGACAGTGTATAAAACACATGGTTGTGTATGTGATAAACAATAAGCCTAGTAATTTTTTAAAAATATGTGATATGGTTTTTCCTTTCATGATTATAGGCCCTGCATGTATTTCACTTTTAAAAATTTTATCAAAGCTAAAAAACATAACTGAACAAAACAAGAGGAATTTATAGTTTCTGGTGGCCTACCGATTTATTATTTTAGTACATCATGCTAGAGATTTAAAAAAACACATTATTTTCCTAATATGTACATAGGCTATATTTTTAAAAGGAGAGAAGATTGTTTCAATGAAAATTACACCTACCTAAGAGCCGCTGTTTCAATGTTAGGTTTTGTCAAGGTTTAAATAAAACCTTAGCTTATAAAGTTTATTACCTGTTTCAATGTTAGGTTAGGTGTATCAAATAACCTGAGCTTAGAATTCAGATTTCACTAACTCAAAGGTGTAGAGGTTAGTGAATAATAGTAGTAGGTAATGATCGACGGTATCTTTCTCCTTCCTTCAAATCTAGCTAGGCCATATAAATTGAATAGGGTAGCAATACCGCTCTAAACCTCAAGTTAATTAGATATATTAATTATATTTTGTTTACAACCAGGATAGATACTTTTATAGGCCTAAATTATATTTTAATGTAGGCCTAACAAATATAAAGTATATTTTATTGGTGATAGTGTATTCCTATCAGCTGTTTTAATTATTTACACTTAAATTATTATTAACACCACGATTTACCAACTGTTTGGGTTAAACACTTATGTACTAATTACACTAATGGTTAAGAAATTAAGAAGGTTTTAATTTAGAGGAAGTGCACCCATATTTGTGTGGAAGAGTAGAAAACCACTTAAGGAAAACTACCCTGGGTGCATATGACCAGAATCTAACCTCGATCTCCCTACCTTTGGCAGTCTAGTCAAACACAAAAGTAGTGTTTTTAGACCATGTGCCCACTGAAGCGGGTAGTTTCACTTAAAACTATTTGTTAAGTTAAAGTGAAATATAATTATGTAAAGGCCAAACAAGTATAATACATTATTTAGAAACAAGCCTGTTTATTGAAATTGGCCAACCCATCCTTTTCTATTTGTTTATACCAGTGAATAGGACCATTTTAACTTTAATGTTTTACTGTTGTCTTTGAATCCATGAAACATCCCAAGCAAATAAACTTTAATTTTGTAGATAATCTTATTCTTATATTAAGTTACCTGCTTTCATCTGAAAAAAGATAACTTTTTCTTTTGGCCAACCTTTGTTGGGACACCCTGGAACTCAGCAATTTCTGAATTCTGAAATATATAAGTGAAAAAATATGATAAGATATTTTAAAATATTTTATAATAACACAATATCTTGCCACATTTCTAAGAAATCCCAAAACGGCAACTCCGCTGAGGCTGCTGATTGGTGTATTTTCTTTCTATATATTTTAATTTTTGTTGTAGAATACACATTTTTATAGATAAAATAAGTGTTATCAAACAAGAGGAAATGAATAAACAAACATCCTTACGACAAATATGTATAATTCATATTAATTCACGAAGAATTATTCAAAAATAAATTTTTTAAAAAAAGAGCGTAAGTATCAGTGCTAAAAACAGCTAAATCTAACACACACTACAGAAATATTAAAAAGAAAAATAATTTTAAAAACTAATATTTATTGATACATAATAATTTTAACCATCGAAATACCTTAAATATAATTAAATACATTTTTTGCAATGCCAAATTCAGTTAACTGTTGTTTATTTATATATTATTAATGTATGAAAATATTTTCCATAAAATTGTAAAAATTTGAAAAGTTGGCTACCTTTAAAACATATTTGCTAGTAGTGTAACCTATCGGCCGGGTTTATGAATTAACAAATATTTTTTATGTCGTTTATAAGAGGATGGAAGTCTCCATTGTGGCTAGCACCCCTAGTGTATTGTTGAACCAGAACAAGTAGCACCCAAGTGGCTGTGTCCCTAACTAAATCCTACGAATGTAAGCCATTGATCTCTATAATTTACCTGGATGTACGGTACGGTACATCCATGGCTAAAATTTTTGAGCTGTCGTCTGCACACCATTATGTAAGAGAGAAAAATCTTTCTGGTATCTCTTTCTCGCTTACACACATACACGGCATTGTGGTATTTCGATATAATTCGATAGTTTTTATGAATATATGAGATATATGATTGTATGATCAGTTAAACGAAATAAATGGGTTAGTAAAAAGTTTGAAGACCATAACTATGTTCAGAATTAAGCAAACGAAAAACTCGAGCGTCACGCTTTGGTTATTTTAAAGGGATGTGTTAATGCCTATCCGGTATAGTATAGATATAAATTCTGTACACTTATTTATGCGTTGTTTATATTTATGTTTATGTTCATTAACCCAAATGAAACGGGGCTCCTTATTGGTCAAAAGTCTATTGAAATTTCAAACTGCCATTACCATTTATCACTTAAAAAAACCCGCCGTGGCAGCAACCATTTACTATACCCGTGGGCGAATTAGTAGGTGTTATCATGGTTGACCTGGTATGGATGTTAACGAAATGTTTATGACCAAGACGATACCAGAACTCGCTTTGGTAACGCTTTCCTTGACCAGACTACACAAAGAGTATGGTTACGACCAATGAGCCGAGAATTTGTGAGCCAATTTCAAAACAGCATCACTTCTTAGGTTAGATTTAAAGGAGTATAACTTCGTAATCAATTGATTTGAAGGTTTTTTAAATTAAAATGGACAGAAATCACCAGCTAGAAATACATGACAGTAAGTAGGTACTTAATAACCATTTAGTTATGTATAAAAGAAAGATAGTACTATATATTATTATTATTATTATTATTAGCACCACGTCTTACTACCCGTTCGGGTTATACGTCTTACTACCCGTTCGGTTTATACGCACTTACGCTAATGTGTAATGGTAGGGTGATTGCGAGATGAAATGAAGGACCTACAGTTTAACGTGGAATCCGAACCACGGTGGAGGCCTGGCATTCCTCACATTCACAAGATGTCTTGTCAGAGGTGAAGGAAGGGTTTGGTAATCAGATAAATATTTGCCGGGACCGAGGNTTTGGTAATCAGATAAATATTTGCCGGGACCGAGGATCGAACCCCGGCCGCCAGCATAGAAGTCTGACACCTTACCCCTAGATCGCCAGGTCACCAGTAGTATATAATATAGGTCTATTTAATTTTACATACGACGTACTTTTGTTTTCTTAAGGTTGTTTTTGGGAAGATAAGCACCAATCAAATTAAGAATAAAATTAAATAACTAATTTTCCGTCGATTTGCAGTACGTAATTAAAATTCTAAAATAATACATAATTATAATTTCCAAACATTTCACTAAATTTTCTAATATAAGTAGTTCTCTTTCCCGTTATTTAGAATTAATTTTGTTAAGTGCTTTCCAAATTTATATGATTATTGAATATAATTTTGTATCTTGATTATTTTCTGTCTGTCGTCCACGTCACGCAAAGAAGGTAATCGAGAGTGAGCAGAAAAGTCGCCATGTAACAGGATACTATAACAAGTCAAGAGGTAATAATAAAATTTCCGCCCCTTGTCTGATTAGAAAATATGTAAGTAACCACCAAGTTTTAGACCGCATTTCAACGCCACTATAATGGTTTAATGTGATTTCTATACATCCGGAACGATTTTGATGGGAAAGTATTTTAACATACCCTCCAGGGTTATTTACATGTCATAATCGACATAGAACCGACGACTTTACTTCCTATTCGTAGAATGTGGTGCGATTCATTTTAAGAATTAAGAAAAAATCATTGACCTCGGCTGGTTCTGAAATCACGACCATCAAGGTCAACTTGTAGTCTAATAATGTATTGAATGTTTGTACGAGTATTTTCTAGCTCATGGTTATTCACTAAAACGTCCCCACAAACAATACATAGTTATTTCAACTATCGGGCACTATGTTGCTTGTGTGTACACAGCACTACTCATTAGATCATAATAAAATTAAATTTTTTCAAACAGTAAAATAAAAAACCCAGCAAAACCCGCTTCGATGATTGCATGGTCTAACACGCTACTCTCACAGTAGACAAGAGTGGCAATGACGGCGAGATCGAGGTTCGAATCTTGGTCTGGTGTGCTAATAGTGGTTTTTCAAAATGATTTTCCACTCTCCCTACACGCAAATGTGAATACACTTCCTATACATTTAACCTTCCTAATCCTTAAAACCATTAGCGTAATTAGTGCAAAAAACGTATAAACCGAACGGGTAGTTAAGACACGGTGCTTAAAAAAAATAACAAAAATGTTATGACAAATTACGTTTTAAATTCAACTAAACATCGAAAAGGATTGAGCCAAGCATCAATTTTAATTATTATTGTAGTAAAAAGAAGCATTTTAAAAACTTGTTGGTCGAATAGTTTAGTTTTTATTAAAATTTTTGCTTCCTCGACTAGACTAGACAGACGAGACTGTTTTAATTATTATTATTATTATTATTATTAATAATAATAAAACAACGTTTGTGTCCTAGCATATTAATAAAAATACAGCATTTTAATAGTTTAGTAAATAGTTAATTAATTAATTTCAATCTAATGAAAACCAAACAAACTTTTTCTTCCTTGCTTTTTTATCTATCATAACATATCTTTTATTTTAATACTGCTGCTGTAGAGGAGGACGCAAGTCAGCTGAGCTGTTTCTTTGTATTAGGATTACATGACACCTCAGGAGGTGTCACTGAAAAACGCACTAACCTAGTCGACGTCAACCGCACTTGTAAAATGTGTCATGTTTATTTGAGGGCATACCAATAAGAAAGGGGTTTGTATTAATTCACATGCACTACATTAAAGCATCTATTGAGACAAGATACGAAAATAATTAGAAAGAAATACATTTATTCAACGCCTATCTAGGCCTACATTTTAAGTGAACATTTAGAATCAATTGTATATTTCCATCCCACCTAAAAACTAAATCATACAGCCTTTGTAATCCTATAAAAGAATGTTATGTGTATTAAAATGACGTTAGCTATAGACATCTAACAGCCTTATAAACACATATAAGATGCCAAAAATTCACCGTAAACGCGAGGAGAAGGTTTCAGAGCGAGGAAAACATTTATTTGATTTAGATGCTATCATGTGGTCTTCTAAATAAAATAATACTTCTGTAGGGTCACACCCACAAAATGGTTGCGCACCCCTACTCCAGAGCATGACAGTCAAGGACATAGAAACCTCATTTTTCTAGGGGGGACCGGGGGGTTCCGCTAACAATTTTACTTTACTTTTAGCCAATTAAAGTTTTTATACGGATATATGGACTCCCCTAGGTGATCCATCAAATTACAAGGGGGGTACGGACCCCTGAAAAACTCCGTTCTACTTCATGGTCCAGTACACAAAAAAACAACAACACAAGAATTAGATGAATTTCCACAATGCCTTCCTCATGAAAATTACATTTCGTAATATCTTTGATATAGCGTATAGCCTGAACGAGTATTAAGACGCGATGTTAAAAAAAAGTATTTGATAGAATTCGGAGAAAATTAATTACCTTAAAAATAATAACAAATATTTCTTTTAAATGTAGGATGGATGGCATTTATTCGAAGCCAATCGAGCTTAGTTTAATACTAGACAGTGGCATGACGGTAAAATGTTCAACCTTCAAAGACTTAAGTCACGCTGATTGGTCAGTAAGACAGATATCAGCCGACAGTCTCTAAAACCTAACCCGGGAGGGTTGAGGCGTCCTATCTCAATACTATAGAGCACAGTATTAGAAGGGTACTAGGGACAAAGGAGGAAAGTCGCATTATACACATTTTATAGAACAAAAACTTTTATATTTCCAACCCCATAAGGACCCCAGCAAATACTTTGAACAAATATTTTTTTATGCTATAGTGTCACTACTCCTGATGGGTAGGCAGCGGCAAATAATTGTAGGATTAGTTTTGATCTTGTTTATTGAATTAGATTAATTACTATACTAGTGTATAAATGTGATGTAAGTTTTAGAACTATTTGAAAGAGTTTGGTAAAAGCTCTTCATTCTCTCACCATCCCTACTCAGCAGTCCATGCCCTTGACCTTTATTAATTGTTATAACTCTAGCTGGTGTCGAACACCTGACCACCCAGCACTGCGCTGTTGCTATCTAACTCGTGACTTCCAAGATGGGTTGGGGTGTCCTCCTCCGTACAGAGCAGGGACTAGAGCAGTAGGATATACTCCCCACAAGCTGCTGTAGCTCGATAGCTGAGTATGTAAAGCACAGTCACTTGTCAACCCGCATCCTTCTCTGCACCCCTCCTCCTCCTATCCTAAAAAGGTCTAAAAACTTGCTCTTATATACCACAAAATGAAGTGTTGCCCCTCAGTTATTATTAGTTTTGTCAATACTTTGTGTTATGCTAATAGGCAAAACAATCTCTGTTTTTGAAAACATGACCTGGTACGAATACGTGGCCACTGACTCAGGACAGTTGACAGTATGAGTTCTTAGACTTACACGTCATACTTGCATTGCTCTAGAATACCTAAGGCTGCAAGCTACGACAACAGATACCTCTTTTTAGCCAAAATCTAGAGTGCTTTAGAAAGGTCTCATGATTGTCTAACAGATGGCATCACTAACTCAATTTGAGTTGAAATTGGACTTTCTCCCTTTTCCCTTGTACCATTATCGTATTAACTATATTATCACGCTTAGATCTGTTTTTATACCGTACTTTGTGTTTCTTAGTACTATATTATTAGGTGTATATCAGCATTCTTGACTCCGACCTAGCCAATCCTGTTTCGACCGTTGACAAGGTAAGTTTAATCCTATTATATCTCCAAGCAAATACTCGTTCATTGTCCTAAATGTTACCCTATTCCTACTGTGTTTCTATGTTAGTAAAAGTTGTGGATAAACAGAATGGTTGATAAAACGCGCATAACAAATACAAAAATAACTAGATATTCAAATAATTAGGAAAATACCACAAGAGGTTGAAAAGAATGAGAAGAAGTGTTCACTTTTGTGGATTACATTAAAAGTAACGTGAATGTAGGGCTATGTTAAAGTGAAGCGGATCGTTGATACTTAACTCTAACTTTGAAAACATGTGTCCTTCTCTAACCCACTTTCCCTTACAAATCTCAAGGCACGTATTCACATGAGCATTAGTTCGTGCACGTTCGGTTCGTTCTGTTTGTTTGGAGTAAGTTCAAGTGAATACTTGTCCGAGACCACGAACTCAACGAGCCGAACGCTATCGAACAACTGTCTTTTTTTTTTGGTGGAATTCTCAAAGGAAATCAGTTGTTGTTCGTCTGTGTTCAGTGGATGTGTGTTTTCGCCCAACTATCTTTCACTGGTATTGCTTTACGGAACTTTGTGTCCTTCTTCGCAATTTTATGGCCATCAAAGTTAACCAAAATATCTTAGTCTTGAGATGATATTCAGGTGAAATTTCGGAAATGTCCTCCGTCCAATCCCTTTAAAAGTTCTGTATTTTGCCGCCTACAAAACAACCGCCTTATCCATATTTTCCTGTCCCTCTTTTTATTATTTTTAACCAATGCACACAGAAGAAAGAAAGAAAGAATCCGCTGCCATTATCAAATCCATTTTGAGACTGATGATCTCCAGTCCGTCCTGTCCGTGGCAAAATTGACAAGTCGAGCATTAGCCAATGGTCCGAATTCTCGGAGTATTCGAACGTATCATTTGTTTGAGCTCGTTCGGAGTAAAATGCTCTAGGGAATACGCCCCTTTATACTACTGAAGGAAATTCTAACCCTTGACTTGTTAAGCCAGGAACACAATATACTATTCTCGTACACCATTTTGTACGAGAAAATTGTACAATGTTTTGCTCACATTTACTGCACACATATTTGGTGTTGGAGTCGAGTTCAGGCCAGTGTTTTTTGCAGTTTATAGAGCAAAACTTTTTTTTTGGTAAAAATAAATCAAATATATTGCTTCTATACAAACATAAGAGTTTAAATTTATTCACATAGTGAATATTTATCAAGGATGTCCTGGGATTTCACAAAAAGTTTTTTCTCTTAATTTAAAAATAGTTTTATTATTGCTGTTGATTATTATTATTATTGTTTACCTTTGACACGGAATTGTAATTATTGAGTTAATTACGAGTCCAAGGGGCCCAAGTCACAATTACGGTGTTTACCTGAAATAATTATATATCTCTGTACAGGTTTGTCGTACGACCCATATATTATAACTCCTGACACTAAAGTTGGTCTTTGTTGACAAAACACATTGATATTGTCAGCCAATTTGTCATCATCTGTTAAAAGTGACAGACACAGAACACACCTCTTGCCACGTGAAAACATGAGAGTAGATCTGGTAATAAATTATTAGAACTGAATAAATAATTAGACGCCGTCAACCCGCAATCAAGCCATGTCTAATGAGCGGCCACCACCAACTTGTACGGATAGAGGGTTACTTATGGTCATAAAACCCTCCTCTCAGCCGTTAATCTCAGTTTTCTAGACCAGAGCTGCTACTTCTTTATCCAAGTAGCTCCTCAATTGTCTCCATGAGGCTGAGTTGAGTCCGTTCCAGACCCACTGCTTCACAGAAGCTAATGTATGAAGGTAGAGTGTGTGGATCAAAAGGAAGAGGTGGGCCATGCGAGACGTGGATAAATTTAGACTAATGGTTCTCAGTGGATAAATGTAGACTAATGGTTCTCAGTGGATAAATGTAGACTAATGGTTCTCAGTGGATAAATGTAGACTAATGATTCTCAGTGGATAAATATAGACTAATGGTTCTCAAAGTGGGGTCTACGGACCCCCAGGGCTCGTACAAAGGGTCCACGGTATCGTCCAAGGAATCCAAAATATAAGTTTATATATTATAGCGTGTTATATTAAATTGTAAATTGCTGTTATCTAATAAACACAATGGAGATGCCTTCCCATATCAAATCCTGGGGAGAAAGTGAGGCTGAAAATTGGGGGGGATTGGCAACGCCCCCTTGTGCACAAATCTTTGAGAGGAAAATTTGGGAACTCACTTTTAAATTAGTTTGTTCACCAGCCAGCACAAAACACATTCAGAATAAGCGCTGAAACATTTGAAGCCTTTACAACAAGCTATTTGTCCGAACAAGCCCTTTTACTAATTATGATATGAAAAAATGTTAAATGAAATCGTCTCAAGGCCGGTCTTATGACGCCTGGATAAATATTAATCTGGTAGATAAATTTTTCTATATGGTGGATAAGTTAAAAGTGCGCCTTATGACTGCCAGATAAAATGTATTTATCCATCACATTATTATCGGGAGGTTTAAATACCTGATACATTTTATCTGGGTGACCTGGTGGTTTAGAGGTAGGGTGTCGGACTTCTGTACTGGGGTCCGGGGTTCAATCCTCGGTCCCGGCACAGATTTATCTGATTGCCAAGCCCTTCCTTCACCTCTGACAAGACGTGTAT
>CABFOV010009389.1:0-19657 GCA_902141375.1 Timema poppense
GTAGTTATATACCTAAATGTTGACTGTCAGAAGTCAGCTGTGAGCTGTCAGTCAGCACCAAAGAAGCCACGGGGCTACTGTACATAACAAGCACCAGTTCGACACGTGTTACTCGAAGGAAAACTACTGTCGCTATGCAATTACTAATAAATAAATAAAGTACCCGCTTCGGTGGCCGAATGGGCTAACGCGTCACTCTGGCAATAAATTGGACTGCCAATGATGGGGAGATTGGGGTTCGAATCTCGGTCGGGTGTAATGAGATTGTGTTCCCCTAAATAGTTTTCACACTCTCTCTCTCTCCACGCGAATGCGGCTACACTTACCTACTTTTAAATTCAAACTTCATCATCCTTAACACGATAGGGTACAATCCGAACGTGTAGTAGGACGTGTTGCATGATAAAAAAATAAATAAAAAATATTCAACCCGCATCGGTGGCCCCACAGACAAGACGTCAAGATTCGTCTAGCCTGGCTTACCTCTGACGGGCCAAATAAGGCCTTCACATTATCCTGGAAATCCTGTGTGGCTAATGATTAAAATATAAATATGTAATAAAAAGATATTGATTGTATTTTATCATACATTAGTTGTTTGAATAGTGAAAATATGTATAGATATATTTTTATAGTGTTAGGTTTTTTTATGTAAGTGTGCGTTTGTGTGTGTGTGTGTGTGTGCATATTTCATAACACACTTTTTGGAAATCAATAAACCTATTTTTGGCAGTAAATATGAAAGATTATACCAACCAAAAATACAATTTATATAACAGTATTGAAAATAATTGTTTATCAAGTGTTTTTGTAGGCCTTTATTAAAAGTTGACAGAATTACTAAATATCTCTCCGGCCTGCGGTGCAATCTGTTAGGCCCTCGGCCCAGTCGAGTGCAAGTCTAAAACCTATTTGGTGGTATGGTGGGCGGGAGGGTGAAAGGCGTGGCGTGCGTGGCTTCACTACCGACCAAAGTATCCTTCCACGCCAACAAGAACAGATGAATCACGTAAACCGTAGATGTCGCTAGCTACCGGACAGGTCTTGCGGGAAAATCATACGTTTGGAGATATCAGTTTTCTCGAGAAAGAGTGAAGTTTTTATGTTAATATTTTCAACACCCCTTCTAAGATAATGTATCGATGTTTATTAATTGTTACATGTTCTTATTTATTATTTTGTTATGAAGCCAGCAATTTTCTATTGAAAAATGTCAATTTTATCGATATTTGATCACTATTAAAATTATAGAGGAGTTATGTATATAAAAAGTACAACTTAATCAACATGCTTCTATTCTTGAACAAGCCGTTTCCGAAAAGAGAATTACAAAACAATAAACATTCTATAAGATAAATGTTTTTTCCCAAGGCTCTGCATTTCCACGCCAAATGAAAAGGGCCAATCGCCTTAGTCAGTTTTGGTTGTCCCTTGGGATGAAAATCGTTGGACCACCCTGGCTTAGACCACTCGACCCCCGAAGCGGGTTTAAATGTCATTGAATAACGACAACTTAAATTCCTTGTCAGCAATTACAATAATAATAATAAGAAATATTTCAGGACTTCGTGAGACACTCTCAAGTTCCCTCTTCCCTGTCACACTATTTAATTAATTAAACTAATTAATGGCACTTCTTAAAGTGATGTAATCTCCTTATGTGGCAAGAAGATCAGCTCGTTCATATAAGCTCCACGTGTGAACTTGCTAATATCACGCAACGTGTGATTAGTCTACGACATATGTAATTATTTATTTTTTTCACGTTGTTAAGTGAGAGATTTCATAACTGAGCAATAATATTAATCTACCTTAATTTATTTAAAAAAAATAATTTGTTTCTAGAAGAAGGTTGAATCTTCCTTGGAACTCTATCTAACCATTTTTCTCGAGATAGATATGTTTTTTTTTTTGTTTTTGTTCTGAGATAGGAATATTACTATTTTACTTTAATGTATTCACACGCCAAGTCGTGTGAATGTTTCTGTATTGATCGCAAAATAATATATTTGTATTTTATAAAATGCTAAGAAAATTTTACAACGCTGATGTTATTAGCTTGTATGAGAATATGTTTATGTTCGCTCATAATAATAATAATAATAATAATATTTAGCACCGCGTCTTACTACCCGTTCGGGCTATACGCTTTAAGTACTAATTACTCTAATGGATTAGAAATTGGGATGGTTGAATTAGAGGAAGTGAACCCGCATTTGCGTGGAGGGAGAGTGGAAAACCATTTAGGAAAAACCACCCCCAGTTCACCCGATCGAGATTCGAACCTCGATCTCCCCGTCCTCGCTCCTTATAAATTTAAACTTGGGGTGAGTTTCTATGAAACGTAGCACACACATGGTTTCCCCACAAGAAAATAGACGGAAACTAGATACAAACAGATAGCTTAGTGTGAACAGTTGAATAGTTCCTTTGGGAGAAAGGGTAGATGTGTCGATAAACCTTTAAAAAGGAACTGGTAAGATAGATATTTTAAACAATACCGTAAGATATGAAACATGATTGTGATAGTAAGCCAAGTTTAGAAATTACAAACATATATAAGGAGAGCATTGAAAACATTTTAGTATATTTTTTGTGTTATTTTATAGATATTGATAATATCTATCAAAGGTGACAGTTGCAGATAACATCACTTGACGTATGAATACTTGAAAGTAGCTCTAGTAGTCAAGACTGTAGTATTTGACCAACAAACCCAATGTTTTAATCGCCCTCTAGGATCTAGATAACGATGACAAGTATTGGTGATAGTGAGGGAGGTGTTTGAACCCCCTGCCCCCTCCCTTTCGCACAACTTGTCTTCCCCCCTCCACCCCTCCCCCCACGCTAGACTCAACTCTCACCCAGCACCTCTCTATGTTGGCATAGCTTGTTGTGGTGAGCTGCTATTAGGATCATACCTCCTTCGTCTGCTCCAGTCGACACAGCCACCTCCTCGCATCTCTGTTCTCCGTGTAGCGGCTAATCCACGGCGCCATGATCAGGGTACGTATTATATAATATAAATATAATAAATACGATTTATTATTATTATTATTATTAGTACCGCGTCCTACTACCCGTTCGGGTTATACGCACTTACGCTAATGTGTAATGGTAGGGTGATTGTGTGAGATGAAATGGAGGACCTACAGTTTAACGTGGAATCCGAACCACGGTGGAGGCCTGGCATTCCCCACATTCACAAGATGTCTTGTCAGAGGTGAAGGAAGGGTTTGGTAATCAGATAAATCTTTGCCGCGACCGAAGATCGAACCCCGGACCCCAGCACAGATTTATTTATTAATAATTAAATATATTCGGATTGTTTGACGTACACTTTCTGAACCTACTAATATTTTTTCGGCTATACCGGGAATCGAACTCAGAATCCTTATCCAATAAGTAGGTAGACACACTTCAGACATGACTAAGGTAATGTGTATAACGTAGAGAGAGAGAGATTAGCCTTAAATTATTTTTTTAAGTCGTGTTTATTTATAGCCCTGTGCGCACGTCAAAACCTACATTAAACGTGAATCATAGTTGAGGTCAAAATAAATCATATAACTTTATCCTTCACTTTGATTTAGCACGCATAATTTAAGCACAAATTATTTTAAAACAATGTTAGAAGAACGCCAACTCAGATACGGGTTCGAACCCAAGGGCCTTTGACTTGACGACACAATGCTCTACAACATAGCTGACCCGTTTGTCCGTTGCCTAGGCATTGGGGTCATTAAATAAATATATATATATATAAAGTTGCCATTTGTAAATTATTTTCTAGTAGGTACTCTACCAATACCTTAGCTGAGTCGGTAGCTTGACTGCCTGCTAAGCTAAAGGTCCCGGGTTCGATTCCCGGCATGGCTGAAAATTTATCAATGGTGAAATATGGGTTTACCCTTTCACATTGATAAATTAATGGCTGGGAACTGGATGTTGTGCCTATCCTAGTCTTAAGATTGATTATAAGGCACATTTAGCTACGACAGGCCTAGTCAGTCGGTAGTGGGAGATATATGGCTTGAATAAAAACGTGACCACAGGTGGGAATCAGTAATGAATGTAAAGTAAAAGCACTACTAATAAATTCTCTTCGCACTCCCAGGGGGTATGCGTGCTACAGGTTGAGAACCACTCTCCTAGTTCGTAACTCTTATTATTCACAATACGTAATGAATGCCAGGGCAACAGGCAAAATTCGATCTACAGTAACCCCATAGCTTCTTTGGTGCTGACAGACAACTCACAGTTTACTTCTGACAGATAACTCACAATTGACTTCCGACAGTCAACATTTAGTTATATACCTAAATTTTGACTGTAAGAAGTGACAGCTGCCAAACACGTGATATTGCAGATCAAATGGTTCGGAGTAGGGATACATAATTTGGTCTGGTAACTTTTCAAAGCTGTCAGTAAGCACCAAAGAAGCCATGGGGATACTGTAGATAGGAAATAACTCTGTTGACAGTTATAGAAGTTACTAAAACAATATTTATGAATGCGTAATAACCTGAACAGGTATTAAGACACGGTGCTAAAAAAAAATATTATAGAGAATCACTTCCTACCCCAGGGCATCACGTTCGCAATAAACTAAACTGCCGATGATGGGGAGATTGTGGTTCGAATCCCGGTCGAGTGTACTAAGGCTCGTTTCTCCTAAATAGTTTTCCCACTCTCCCTCTTCGCAAATTTAGATGCACTGCCTCTAAATTCAACCTTCCTCATCCCCAAATAATTGACGCAACTAGTACGTATGTTTATAAACCGAACGGCTACTAAGGCGCGGTGGCAAAAAAAAAAGTTAATATATTCATACGTTAAGTCATGATGTGATCTACAACAGTCACTTTCACAGAAAACATCAATATACCTATGAATAATACTAATAATACTAATAATATAATAAAATGTTTTCGATGTTGACCACAAAGAAATATGTCTGTATTGTCTGAAATGTTGTTCCAATCAAAATCCCACTATACCTATCTTATACAGCAGTCAGTAGGTCCATGTAACGAATGCCAAGAGTTCTGAGAACGCTCACGAGGAAGACAGCGGTATAGTAGATTACATATGCAACGTTGCATTCTTAGTAATTAATTTAGTGATGACATGATTTCATAAGTTAATGATGTGAACTTTTAACTTTGCCTCTATCTTCCGGATAGTGTCTTGTGTATACCCGGGATCTCCATCACCCACACCTACTTGAGAACTTAGGTAACTAGATTTTAGTCGAAATAATAGGCTAACTAACTATACGTTTCAGTGGTCGAATGGTCTCAGGCGTCACTCGAGTGTTGGGCTGACCCTGAGTTCAAATCCTGGTTGGGTCTACTGAGGGTGGTTTTCCTTAAATAGTTTTCCACTCTCCTTCCACGCGAATGCGGGTATATTACTTCTGAAGTGCTTCATTTCTCATCCCTAGCTCATTATATTATTATTATTAGCACCGCGTCTTACTACCCGTTCGGGTTATACGCACTTACGCTAATGTGTAATGGTAGGGTGATTGTGAGATGAAATGGAGGACCTACAGTTTAACGTGGGATCCGAACCACGGTGGAGGCCTGGCATTCCCCACATTCACAAGATGTCTTGTCAGAGGTGAAGGAAGGGTTTGGTAATCAGATAAATCTGTGCCGGGACCGAGGATTGAACCCCGGACCCCAGCACAGAAGTCCGACACCTTACCCCTAGACCACCAGGTCACCCCCTAGCTCATTATAGAAATCAGCATACATTATAGCAGTATAACCGGAACGGGTAGTAAGACGCATTCCTAAAAAAACATAACTGAAGGTTTTAATGTTATAGTGAAGGCCATATAATAAACATTAATAACATTTAATCACTATAAATTATATTCTCTTTTATTCAATTATATTATGTTAACTAATTTTTCCCAAGATTCGAATTCGAAATTCGGAAGAAAAATGGAGACTCTAATTTATATTTGTGAAATAATGGATTCGACCCATCTCTAAATTTAAAACCTGATTGCCTCAGGGCTGCACGTTTAGTTCAAGATCAAATGTAGGTCACGTGATGAATATTAATAAAGACGAGCTCGTGATTTCACTTGAAAACCACAAAAAAAACTGTCTTGATAAAAAAAAGAGGTTCAAGTTTCTTGTGTTGTCAAGAGATATGTGGGCGGAAAGACACCGACAAACAAACAAATAACTTCAACGCTCACCACGGAGTCGAAACCATGACCCTCACAGTCGAAACTTGTTTATAATAATTTCAATTTCCTTTTGTTAAATGAGTTTATGTTGGCCTAGGTCGGAGATAAAACCGGTTCAAAGGTTCAGCTATGACTCTTAACCTGAGAGGTATAGACACGGCTTGTAAGGTTAGTGTGACTGACTCTGAGCCCGCAGGTCAAAACGCTAATTTACTCATTGTAAGTGTGCCCATATCGGTGTAGTACGGTCTAGCACAATGTAGTACTGTCTAGCACAATATAGTACGGTTTATCACAGTGTAGTGCTGTCTAGAACAAATGTAGTACGGTCTATCACAATGTAGTACTGTCTAGCACAATGTAGTACTGTATAGCACAATGTAGTACGGTTTATTACAGTGTAGTACGGTCTAGAACGATGTAGTACGGTCTAGTACAATGTAGTACTGTATATAACAGTGTAGTACTGTATAGCACTATGTAGTACTGTCTAGCACAGTGTAGTATTGTCAGCAATAGTGTACTACTGTCTAGCACGATGAAGTACTGTTTATCGCAGTGTAGTACTGTCTAGCACAATGTAGTACGGTCTAGCACAATGTAGTACGGTTTATCACAGTGTAGTACTGTCTAGCACAATGTAGTACGGTTTATCACAATGTAGTACTGTCTAGCACAATGTAGTACGGTTTATCAGAGTGTAGTACTGTCTATCACAGTGTAGTACTGTATAGCACGATGTAGTACTGTCTAGCACGGTGTAGTACTGTCTAGCACAGTGTTGTACTGTCTAGCACGGTGTAGTACTCTCTAGCACAGTGTAGTACTGTCAACAACAGTGTACTCCTGTCTAGCACGATGTAGTACTGTTGTAGTACAGTGTAGTACTGTTTATCAGAGTGTAGTACTGTCCAGTACAGTGTAGTACGGTCTAGCACAGTGTACTCCTGTCTAGCACAATGTAGTACGGTCTAGCAGTGTAGTACTATATATCACAGTGTAATACGGTCCAGCACAGTGTAGTACTGTCTATCACAGTGTAGTACGGTTTATCACAGTGTAGTACTGTCCAGCACAGTGTAGTACAGTCTATCACAGTGTAGTACTGTATAGCACGATGTAGTACTGTCTAGCACAGTGTAGTACTGTCCAGCACAGTGTAGCACGGTTTATCACAGTGTAGTACGGTCTAGCACGGTGTAGTACGGTCCAGCACAGTGTAGTACTGTCCAGCACAGGGTAGTATGGTCTAGCACAGTGTAGTACTGTCCAGCACAGTGTAGTATGGTCCATCACAATGTAGTACTGTGCAGTACAGTGTAGTACTGTCCAGCACTGTGTAGTATGGTCTAGAACAGTGTAGTACTGTCTAGCACGATGTAGTACTGTTTATCGCAGTGTAGTACTGTTTATCAGAGTGTAGTACTGTCCAGCACAGTGTAGTACGGTCTAGAAGTGTAGTACTGTATATCATAGTGTACTACGGTCTATCACAGTGTAGTACGGTCTAGCACAGTGTAGTATGGTCTAGCACAGTGTAGTACTGTATATCACAGTGTAGTACGGTCTAGCACAGTGTAATACGGTTTATCACAGTGTAGTACGGTCTATCACAGTGTAGTACGGTCTAGCACAGTGTAGTACGGCTTAGCACAGTGTAGTACTGTATATCACAGTGTAGTACGGTCTAGCACAATGTAGTACTCTCTAGCACGATGTAGTACTGTTTATCACAGCGTAGTACGGTCTAGCACAGTGTAGTACGGCTTAGCACGGTGTAGTACTGTCTAGCACAGTGTAGTACTGTCTAGCACAGTGTAGTACTGTCTAGCACAGTGTAGTACTGTATATCACAGTGTAGTACGGTCTAGCACAGTGTAATACGGTTTATCACAGTGTAGTACGGTACTAGCACAGTGTAGTACTGTCTAGCACACTGTAGTACGGCTTAGCACGGTGCCATACCCGTAGTTTCCCCCACTATCTACTTGTCAGGCAGCGAATCTTCACTTTCTCTCAGGCAAACCACCTGAGACTGCTCACAAACATCAAACGAAAGCGGATAATTCCACGTCAGCTTCTAAATAAATTCGCGTTTCAGTTGAGCATAAAAAATTGTCTGTATAAAATGTTCTGCCGTGAGCTGAAAGCACCAGTCTTATCCCTGGTTCGAGTCCCGGCTTGTATCACACATGAACTCACACCGGTGGGAAAGTGGGATGAATGTGAGGATCATCTAGTCTGGCTTTACAGTGACGAGCAGGTTAGGGTTCGAATCCCAACTGAATGTACCTAGGGTGTTCCTTTCCCTAAACGGTTTCCCACTTTACCTCTGCGTAAAGGTGGCTAAATTTATTTAAAACTATACCTTCCCCCTTCTTACCCGGTTGAAGTAATCGAAACGCATGTAAACCTGAACAGGTAGTAAGACGTGGTGCTCAAATAGGTTTATATCAACAACCTACAGTGAGATTACATTCGTGAGACGAGTCAGAGTTTTTAAATCTCTCGTCATAAAGATAATCGTAGTTGTCGAGAGTGAATGAAGGCAGAGAGCCGCGCCCTGCCCTAATCACACCCGCCATAACGTTTATTTGACTCTGAGACTGTTATTATATCTGGTAAACTACCACGAAGGAACAGACATACTCGTTCTACTTAATATATGTGCGCTCTTCCTCCGACCACTACCCTCATACTAACTCCATATAAATCCTTCCTCTTCATCATCACACAACCCAATCTCCCCCTCTCCCTATACGCTCCTGCCCCACATACACCCCCACTCCATAACCAACCTACCCCTCATATCCTTTACCTATTTCCATGTCCATCCTTTATATAAACTCAACCCCTTCACAAAATAAGGCGAGCATTTGAAATTAAAATAAATCCTTTGATTCGGGTGTTTGTCGTGCCTTTTTTTTTCTTTTGTTAATGTGGAAAATATCACACGACTTCAGACTAACTTATTGTAAGACAGCAGCATTTATATTTAAACACACAAACTTAATACCGAGAATTTTGTCAATATAATGAACTAAAATGATTTCTATAATAGCTGGCACTTGGCTGACAATATGCCTATAAATAAGTGGCAAAAGAATCGACAGTGACACCAAGAACAATATTAAAACTATGCAATTCTATACTATTATTTATCTCTTATTTTTCTATATAACTGTCTTTGAATAGATGTAACATTATAATCTGCGTTTATTTTTTTCAATAATGAAACATGTTATTCTCTACATAGCGCCGTAGATCTTATCCTTTCCGCACAGCATGACAGCTTTGCGGGACTGCTTTACTAACCCTTGATGAGTTTGGAAAAAATAATAAATTATATGTTTGCGTATATATAATTATATTTACACCCACAAGTGTTACTAACGATGTAATATAAGTGGTAAGAATTATTTGGTCAGGAGAAGATTTATTTATAATTTTACTTGAATACATAATCGATAGTTATACTATTAATAATTAATATACTTCGCCCGAGGTTAAGATCATCGTATTAAGGAGGCCGTCTACCGGAGAGGCATTGCAGACGTCTAGAAATCCTGCGTTATTTTAATGACTGGTTTCACATTTTCAAAATACTTATCAAACCAAAATGGAGGTGAAAGCTATCAACAAGTCCATTTAGGATTAAAAACCCTCACCTTTTAAGTTTTATAATTGAGAACAAAATTAAAGGAATGAGGAAATGAACTAATTTTTAATGACAGCTCAGATCTAAATCTAAATCTCACCGTCCTGATAACAAAGTGAAGGGTTAGAAACAAATAGTCAGTTTTTTCTAACAAGGTCATAACCAAAGATTCCTAGATAGTCGAGAGTTTGTTTTAGAGTGTTTCTGGAAGATTTAGAACTGATACTCTCACAATAAATATACAGCAGTATGAGATTATTTATCTTCAATCACGTGGCGGCTTTTAAGACAATTTATAGGCCGATTAACCGTGTTATTAGACACGAGATTACCCTCGAACCATAAAACGCACCTAGTTGTGGTTCTTTACTTGACAACAGCAAAATTGGGATCTTGTTTTTTTTAAATTATTATTATTATTATTAGCACCGCGTCTTACTACCCGTTCGGGTTATACGCACTTACGCTAATGTGTAATGGTAGGGTGATTGTGAGATGAAATGGAGGACCTACAGTTTAACGTGGAATCCGAACCACGATGGAGGCCTGGCATTCCACACATTCACAAGATGTCTTGTCAGAGGTGAAGGAAGGGTTTGGCAATCAGATAAATCTGTACCGGGACCGAGGATTGAACCCTGGACCCCCAACACAGAAGTCTGACACCTTACCCCTAGACCACCAGGTCACCCCAGAATCTGTATTAAATGTACCCTTCGTTTACGCTGAGATGTAACAAAATTACCTTACGTGACTCCACTGTGGAACAGCTTATAGTATAGATTCATATTGTACCTTTCAGAATAAACAAAGTGCACATCTATTTGCGTGGAGCTAAAGGAGGGAGGGGGGGAACCACCCTCGGTACACCCACCCCGACCTCCCCTTGGCTGGTAAAACCACACCAGACATGGATACCGATGCGGAGACCTGCTTTGAAAGCAGATGTAAATGCCGTAGTATTAAACTACTCGCTCTAGACGAGTTTCAAATATTTCCATTCACAGTTGCGCAACATCGGTCGGTTTCCTGATATTCACGTCAACCCGATGACACGTGTGAGTTCTTCGTCGATTAAAAAAGAGATAGGGAACTGTTATTAAATAATTTAGGCTATTTAAAAAAAACACTATTCGACGGTCGTAAATTTAAATACTGTTCTCGAAGAAGTTTCCTACCACCTGTAGCGCAGGGGTCGGCAAATGGTTGATATCGCGAGAGAAAACAACATCGTCCTTAGAAGTCAATCTTTGAGTTTTATAATCTCACAAATATATCAAGTAGTTTCAAATAATATTTGAGTGCGAGTATAATAGCATTGATCGGTCATAATCGGTAATGTTATAAGAATTTAGTCTACCGCGGTGATCGCTTCAAAACACGATATTTATGGGTTCAAACCCAGCCAAGGTCAACGGATTTTTCCTGATTGATAAAAAAACCTGTAGCACAACTTCCTTCGGAGGGGAAGTAAAGGTGTGGGTCCCATGTCAATCGTGGCATTTAAGAGAACCCTGGAAGATACGCGGAAATACATTTTCCGGCAAAATTGGTAGGCTATTTCGCTCTAGCTCATATAAATTATCGTGTGCTGTTATAATTAGCCAGTTCAAAAAGTGCACGTTAAATATCTCAAATAAATTAAATATACATTTTATTTACTCTATATTTTGTCGATGAAAGGTGGGCTCATAAATATTTGAGGAACTATTGAATTAGGGAGAACATTTTAAGACAAATACACCAAACTAGTGAAATCAGAGTGTAGAAACGATCGATGATTTCGGGAATTATGATAAATGTATAAGTCGAAATATTATTATTATTATTATTAGCACCGCGTCTTACTACCCGTTCGGGTTATACGCACTTACGCTAATGTGTAATGGTAGGGTGATTGTGAGATGAAATGAAGGACCTACAGTTTAACGTGGAATCCGAACCACGGTGGAGGCCTGGCATTCCTCACATTCACAAGATGTATTGTCAGAGGTGAAGGAAGGGTTTGGTAATCAGATAACTCTGTGCCGAGACTGAGGATTGAACCCGGACCCCCAGAATAGAAGTCTGACACCTTACTCCCTAGACCACCAGGTCACCTACTATAAGTCGAAATAGTTTGCAGACCCCTGCCGTAACGTGTTCAACCAAAAACATTTCACCCGACAGATTTTCATATTTTCTATTTTGTACTTCTACCTTCTATTTTTTTAAATCCTAAGTATCTACTTCACATCTTCTTGAAGGACAGACAGAGAGAGAGAGAGAGATGGAACAAAAAAGAAAGTTTCATTGACGACACCGAATATTTACGCAAGATACTAAACGATGCCTTGTTTTATGTTCTATTTATCTATATCTCTCTCTTTGTCTTTGCCCACCTCGTCTGGAGAAAGAGAGAGAGAGACGCAAGTCCTAGTTCCTACTTAATTTATTAGCGAGCAGCAGAGGAGATGTTTTCTCCTCGAGCCTTAGTGATGGAAGGGTCCACTATTGAGCGGTTATTTAGAACTATAATCTTCTAGAGTCTCGAGCGTCACCCGTCCGGGATATCCCCATTCATACACTAATCCGGTGAGGAATGAGGCATTTAGAATTTTTAGAGGTGACCTCGTGGTCTAGGGGCTAAGGTGTCTGATTTCTGTGTTGGGTTCCGGGGTTCAATCCTCGGCCCCGGCACAGATTTATCTGATTACCAAACCCTTCCTTCACCTCTGACAAGACATCTTGTGAATGTGGGGAATGCCAGACCTCCACCGTGGTTCGGATTCCACGTTAAACTGTAGGTCCTCCATTTCATCTCACAATCACCCTACCATTACATATTAGCGTAAGTGCGTATAACCCGAACGGGTAGTAAGACGTGGTGCTAATAATAATAAGAATGTTTATAGGAAACGTAGACGCATTCCCGTGGAGAGAGAGTGGGAAAACACCTTCAGTACACTCGGTTGGGATTTGAAGCCCGACCTTCCAAACACCAGAAAAACAGACCATATGTTATAATAATACGTAGACTCCGTTTAAACTAAACGCCTCATCACAAACATTAGGATAGAAATGAAATGTTATTTGGGTTTACATGGCACAAATGTATCACCTTACCAAAACCAAACCGTCGCGTACCCTGGCTCCATCTGACCACCGTTTCCAGCTCGCTGTTGTAGGTCTGATAAATCAATTATTTTATTGGAGATGACGTCATTAAACTCTTTACGTATCCCCATAAAAAAATAGTCCAAAGGATAGATGTCAGTGGTCCGGGGGTAACAAGTGTGACTGGACGACCTCGACCTATCATTGCCTGCTTCTTTATGTGAGTTGGTTTGCCGACTTTTTTACTCGTTATAGTGAATATTACGAGATCCTAACGTTATTACCACTTTTTGAACACCCTATATATATATTACTGCTATTCCATGTAATTCTAGTTCTTGATAGTTCTCGATGGGTTCGCTCTTGTGTTCAACCAGAACTTTCGAAACTCCACTGTGTTAGGGTCAAACCAAAATATGCCTCCTCATTCAGAAAACAAAGAAGTCGTAATTACATAATGTTAATGAGCTACTTCCTTCCCTCCTCTTTAGCGGTAATTCACGAAACCTTTCCTTCTTTTTTTAAAAAAGTTTAAAATGCCACAGAGAAGGAAATGGTGTAACACATTTCTCTTCTCGAAAATTTACAATAAAAAAAAATCTTTAAAATTTCCTTCACTTCCTTAAAAAAACTATTATTATTATTAGCACCGCGTCTTACTACCCGTTCGGGTTATACGCACTTACGCTAATGTGTAATGGTAGGGTGAACTGTGAGATGAAATGGAGGACCTACAGTTTTAACGTGGTATCCGAACCACGGTGGAGGCCTGGCATTACCCACATTCACTAGGTGTCTTGTCAGAGGTGAAGGAAGGGTTTGGTAATCAGATAAAGCTGTACCGGGACTGAGGATTGAACCCCGGCCACCAGGTCACCAAAAAAACAACTAATGGCATATTTGTTTACGCATTAAACGTTAGTATGATTGGCTATTGTCTTCCTGAACATTCAATCTGAACGTTCCTTCATTTATTTATTTATACGTGCTTAACGTTCCCTTTTTGAACAGAATGATTACATTATCATGGAACTTACAGACTAACTTAATCCTAAAACAGACTCAACACCTTAATTTCCCCAGTTATATTTTTAGGTTCATGGCTGTAATCGAACCTCGTGACCATTAAAAGTGAGTAGTTTCGCAGGATTGAGTGAATCTGTGAGTAGTCTTCAGCTCTCCTGGTGTTTAGAAAGTGCGCTTCAAGTACCAACACAAAGAAAAACTCTCATTCAGTGCTAGATAGATGTAGCTTAACACCACGGCGCCTACTCAACTTGGCCAATAGAATTCCCGAATTCTTCCCTAATTTTCCCCGATCATTTTCTAAAATTTCCGACTAAAAAGTATGTCACATTCTTCTAACCTACCCCTTACCTCGTTTTTATGAATAAAAATTAAAAATTTATATTAAAATTGTTTACCAGGAATTATAAAATCTATTACACAGCTACAAACAAACAAAAAAGACAGTTTGAATCACATTGTAATTTACTGATTTAATGATTATTATATTTCATATTTTGAGTAAAACAACATTTTTTTCGGATTTTTATTTTAATTTACCAAATTCCCGACTTATTCCCGTTTTTTCCCCGGATGGTAGACCCTGGCACTAGCAAGTAGTTCCAATATCCTAAACTTTTTTAAGGAGGGAACACTCCTTCAGTTATAATTTTTGCCAAACAAAATTGTTTTATTTTATTTCTTGATTTTAAATTATTTTTTTTAAACTTTTAAAACTCATTGTTAGATAAAATTACGTAAGACATACGACGAGATGTGTGATTTAAAAATAACATATTATTACTATTATAATCATCACCATCATCATCGGCCAAAGTTCAGATGGTCATATTTTAATAATTTTTTTAATACGCAACTTTTTTTAAACTTTAAGGTGGGGTGAAATAGACCGCGAGTTAAGATAAGTGTTTTTGCATTATTTTTTTTTATTACATAACACTTTTCATAAAAGAGCAATATATTATTTATTTTCAACAAAATATACTTTTTACATGAAATATGTGAAAATACGCGCCTTAGCCCACCTTAAGTTAGATAGTCATTTACAATTTTCCGATTAGTGATTATAATCAAAGGTTCTTATTTAATTTAGATTAAGACAAGTGTAAACCCATCCATCACTTTAATGACGAAAGAAAGCACCATCTGTCTTCTACCGGTAAAATACTCAGGCTACATAGTCCGTTCTTGCTCCCACGCCAACACGCACTTGTCTCGTCTCATCTCACAGGTGTACCCCGCGGGGGGCAGGTCCATATACACCTCTCGGCTACGGTCACACTTTCTCCGTGTGTTAATGTGTTGATATTACGGTGGAGTTTTTTCCCTCCACATTAGATTCAGGAACGGACTATTAATTACCTACTTATGTCTGATAGCTTCATTTTGGAACAAACATCACAACAACTAGACCCACCCACCCCCTTCCTTCCCCTAAGGCGTCACTCTCGCAATATACACTAGATCGCCGATGCCAAGGAGATCAGGGATAAAATCCCGGTCAGGTGTAATGAGGATGATTTTTTTACTACACGTTTTTACTCTCTCCCTCCACGCAAATGAGGGTACACTTCCTCTAAATTAAAAATTACTTATCCTTAGCTCCCTAGTGTAATAAGTAAGCCTGAATAGATAGTAAGAGGCGGTGATAAAATTAAACTAGATCATCAATAATTTATCTCTTAACTCGGGGGCGGTGGGAGGGGGGGAGAAGTGAGAAAACGTTAGTTAAGGTAAATGTTTTTTGTATTTTTTTTATGACAAAGCCCCGTTTTGGTCAAAATAAATTTCCACGATCCCCGTGACAGATATTCAACAACTGATGACGTTATCGTGTGTATAAAATTAAACACTTATGTTTCTACTGAAGAAAATGTTCTATTTATTTTGGACAAGAAAGTTATCGGTTATAAAAACTGCAAAAATACTCTCTTTTTTTTATCACCACTTCTTACTACCTGTTCAGGTTGTACACATATATGATAATGACTCTAACTGGGTAGGGAGGTAACCTATCCGCATTTGAGTGGAATAAGAGCGGGAGACGATTCAGGAAAGACCACCCTCAGCAGATACAACCGGGATTTGAACCCCGATCACCCCGTCGTCAATAATCCAGTGTATCGTGAGAGCGACGCCATATACCATTCGACCACCGAAGTGTGTTGGACAACTAAACAAGCATCACACTATCTCTAATTCCAAAAACGGAATCTCTTTCTCTCAAATGTCCTAGAGAATTTTAATATTCTGAGGTCCTATCTTTATTTATGTTTTAAATCCGCCATTATTTATCACAACGTTTAAAATTCTAGTGGTCACCGTCCTAATTCTAGGTGACGTTTACAAAGATCGAAATTAAAATTACGAACATATTCTCGACCAATTTCCCAAACCTAGTGTTCTCGCGTGACCAGACGCGACTGTACCTAACAGGTAGTACCTATAATTACGTTCCCGTACAAACCGGCTGCTATAAATTTAGTCAAAAATATAAAGTAGTTTTTTTTAAAGTTTGGTTACGTTAAAAAGTGTCCACAAGACGTATTTAATGCGGTACATGAATTGTTTTCATAATCTGTCAGAGGTTGGAGTTGTTCAGTAGCGGGGTCGAATTAGTAGAATAATCTTTCACTTTCTAGAATCTGGACGAGTAGTGCACAGACAATTTGGGACGAGAACAGTACATGTCACATGAATATAAACCTGTAGATCACGAGTGAGAACGCTAACCAGTGTCTTAAGGCGTCCGCCTCGGTCAGCGAGAAAGTATCAATCACTCCCTGGGATCATGGCTTCAAACACAACGCTTTGTGTCATTTTCTAGAACCATTTCTCTATTATGTCTAAGCTTGTACTCCCTTTCACCCTTCATCTACAACAACCCTTTGTCATGTCAATAAGGAAGAAGGTAAAGAAAGCTACGGAAATTATTATTTCAAGTTAAAAGAATAAATCTCGCTGCTAGTTCTCAAATATCTTAGGAATTTCTGTTGTGAGCTAATCAAATAAATAATTTATTAGATAGAGTAAGGCTAAATCTATTGATCTTTTTCAACAATCCTAGTGTCATAGCTCCGCAAACATGATTAAAAAGTTGTTGAAACTGAGCTAATGACACAATTTTGTATATTAATAAAACTATAAATATAGGGTTGTAAAGGAAAAAGAGCCCTGTTGGAATCTTTTGACTTTATTCTGGCATAAATCATATGTTAAAAATAAAACTCATCGTATAATAATAATAATAATTATTATTATTATTAGCACCGCGTCTTACTACCCGTTCGGGTTATACGCACTTACGCTAATGTGTAATGGTAGGGTGATTGTGAGATGAAATGGAGGACCTACAGTTTAACGTGGAATCCGAACCACGGTGGAGGCCTGGCATTCCCCACATTCACAAGATGTCTTGTCAGAGGGGAAGGAAGGGTTTGGTATGAGTAAAGTTATATTTATAGTAAGTGTACCCGCATTCGTTTGGAGGGAGAATGGAAACCCATTCTGAAGAAGAGCCTCAATACACCCGACCAAGATTCGAACACAGATCTCCCCCCGGACGAGGTGTAGTCAACAGAGCTCATATAACCTGCGCATGCACGGTTGTTCCTCGCGAGGTGGTAATTACAGGGCGCGTGTGATGGATGGTCGGAGGAAGATCTCCACGCCGCAGGCGATGAAACCGTTCCCCCCGTCTGTTCAAACGAGGACCCGCGTCTGGCGGTTATTCATACCGACACGGCTCGCAGGTGTGGTCTACCGGCGAGGGAAGGTCACAGAAAGTGACCGAGAAGAAAGTGAGAGATGTCGACACATTCCACTGAAGAGGCCGATACATTTAGCGCGTGGTTTATACGATGAGCGGTGACATTATCTTTTAGTGAGCAATACACGTGTCACACTCCGGCCGGAAACTGACCGTGGATTGACACGTTCGCCGAAAAAACTAGCGCGGAACAGAGATGTGGTCACGTGACCAGTTCTAAACCAATCACAATATTGCGCGAGCTGTTCCACTAAAGTTCAATTCATCTCTACTCCGCCCGCTCTGCCTGAGATGCTCGGTACGGAAGAACCAACAATCTTAAATCATTGCGCATGCGCTGTAGAGCTAGAAACAAGCAGACAGCTTCAAATGCAAAGCGTGTGTATCGATGTATTGGATTGTACCACGACACAGCACTATAATTTGAAAACCTACATTGAAATGCTCTAAAATATTTATTTATAAACTAGAAAATAACGTATGTTGATACTCAGTTGTTTTAAGTTTTCGTTGCAATGCATCATGGGTCAACATAGAGCGTGTGAATCAAGCTTTAGAGCAGGATCCGCGCGGCGATCCCCCACGTTAGCAGGAATGTGTGTTGCCCCAAGATGCTTCGCAGCACAAATTTAAGTACATTAACCCTGTTACATGGTGGAACACTGATACCTGTTGCAGACGTTTGGAAATACACGATTATTTAAGGAGTTGTTTTGATATTTTTAAATGTCTTTTTTCGACCAAATGTAGGCGAATATTATCAGCAGGTTTATGACCAGTTAATAAGTTTAAAACCCTCCTCGGTGGCGTAGTTGGCTAACGCGCTTGTCGTGTTGAGCTCTACTGCTGAGGACGGGGAGATCGAGGTTCGAATCTCGGTCGGGTGAACTGGGGGTGGTTTTTCCAAAATGGTTTTCCACTCTCCTTCTACGCGAATGCGGGTTCACTTCCTCTAATTCAACCCTTCCCAACTCCTAATCCATTAGAGTAATTAGTACTTAAAGCGTATAACTCGAACGGGTAGTAAGACTCGGTGCTAAATATTATTATTATCATAATAAGTTTAAATTAATTTTTGTGTTGAGAGGTTGTTTTTAAATCAACGAAGCTCTACGTGGAAATTTGTACTCGTGCGATTTAAACAAAAGGTTATTTTTCTCTATCAAATAATGCCATGTTCTGATTTGATCACAACAGAACATTTCAAGTCAATGTGGGATTGTTTTTGTGGGTTTTTATGTAAATGAGTATACCTTTATTTAAAAACACTTTAAACTTAAAATTTAAACTTTTTAATTGGTCATAATTTAACCCACTTGAGTCGCCGCATGGTCTAGGGTGCTAATCTCGCAATAGACTAGACTTCATATGACTGGAATATCGTGGTTCGATCCCAGTCGGGTCAACTGAGGATGGATTTTCCAGATGGTTTTCCCACTCTCCTCCCACGAAAATGCTTTCTTGCTCATCCTTACCCCATTAGAGTAATTATGATATATGAATATAAACTGAACAGGTAGTAAGACGAGGTGATAAAAAAACTAGTCAGATCTCAAAACCAAATAATTAAATCTTAAAATCATTATCCTGATATATTTGATTAAACTCAGGTAGTTGCATTAGTTCTCTATAAATTCCTTGTGCTCATAGCTTTTCCTTATCAACCTAGATAATATTTTAGAGTGAGTCCCACTATCCGTGCGCCCAATCCGGCCAACGATCAAAGATATATATTATATAGTACGTAATGAAGTGCCTCTCAGAGTGTACCCCATCAGTGACCTCTCAGCGCACCCAAGGCACGGCCAAGACAATAGGCTGCGAATAATTCGCTGACCATATTTGGCGATCATGTGCGAGTCACCACCACCCGTGGGAAAGCGGAATTAAAGACAAAAAA
>CABFOV010009390.1:0-19657 GCA_902141375.1 Timema poppense
CTAAATAAATCTCTTGTGAAATTGAAATGTTAAGTTTTCTAATTTAAATAGTAGTAGTAGATGTAAAGTTTGGTGCAAACCTAAATTACTAACTAGTAGCTTGAGTAACACCACCAATGTATTACAACGGCAGTTCACTGGTGGAGTTACTGTTTGCTAACCAGTTATTGAAGCGTGTGTAAATTTGTGTGTCTTTTCTTTTATTTGTGTTCTACTTTTTTCCTAATACTTTATCATTTTATTCATTACTAAATATTAATTTAATGTTAATATTCTTCTATAACATCCATACATTCAGTTGAGTATCATTTTAGAAAACATTCTAAATAAGTAAAGAGCAGTAATAATTATGGTTATGACTTAGAAATGAACTTAAGAGTAGCAATATAAATGTGAAAGGATACACTACTTTCACAAGATTGATTTCATTTAACTATTTTTCTTCAATGTTTGAATTTTAACTGTGTGTTATTCTCATTTTTTTGTTCTGATATTATTTTAATATGCCATTCATATATTTTTCATTTTTCATTTTATTTCACATATTTTATGCTTGTTGAAAGCACAGCTTAACGTGTTTTTTTTTCAATGTTAAAGTATATTCAATTACAACCTGTTAATAACTTTTAATCTTTTATTAATTTCTTCAGTTATTATATCCTTTCACTTTTATATTGCTACTCTTAAGTTCATTTCTAAGTCTTACCATAATTATTCAGTTGAGTGTTAAATTACTGGTCAGGGGCCTGGGTGTAAAGTTCATTTTATTAATTGTTCTGAAACACCGATAAGCAATATTAGAGCTCTAATAAAAAATTTCCTTTTTTTATTTTTATTTTTTATATGAGTTTTGAATATCCTTAGGGATTGAAGGTCCCATCCCTACTAAGAAACCCTCCTGATATACCTGGCCAATAGAAACATTCTGTCTTAATACCTGTACACCCTACTTAATACATTTGTGTTGTTTTCAAAGGAGTTTTGTAATTGCTTCCCATTTCTACCTGTAAGCTTTTTTTATACCTATATAATAATGTTACTTACTTGAAAGGTAACTACAAGAAAACAACAATTGCTAGTAGTGTCATCAGGGCAAATAGCCTTGGTCTGGTATCTTCGCCTGTGCTTGCAGGTTGGTTTGAAGCTGAAAATAAAACATATATCAAACTTAAATACTGGTGACATGGTGGTCTAGGGGTAAGGTGTCAGACTTCTATGTTGGGGGTCCAGGGTTCAAACCTCAGTCCTGGCACAGATTTATCTGATTGCCTTCACCTCTGACAAGACGTGTTTTAACAAACACTTGTGAGTGTGAGGAATGCCAGGCCTCCACTGTGGTTCGGATCCCACGTTAAACTGCGGGTCCTCCATTTCATCTCACAATCACCCTACCATTACACATTAGCGTAGGTGCGTATAACCCGAACGGCTAGTAAGACATGGTGCTAATAATAGTAATAATGATAATAATAATAATAATAATAATAAACAATATATTTTTTTAGTGTAAAAAAACTAACAATAAAAATATTAAAACCTCAATTCGGCTTCGAGAATATTTCATATATTCGGTTTGAGTTCACTTTGAATTGAAAAAGTGTACGTTGCATACCCCTATCAAATAGGCTAATTTTAATCTCTTCACAGCAACACCACTTTACTTACTAATGATTGAAAATTATATTTACAATGTGTGTCATGTGTATGATCAAATATTATCTTTACTGCTCATAAAATAACAAGTACATACCTTCCAAACTTGATGGGAAAGCTGCTTCACCAAAATTATCTGGATAAAACACAAAAGGGGGTGATGATAATAAAAGCCAAACTTAAAATACATAAAAAAAAACTAAAATTAATAATGTGCAAAGAAAAAGTAATAGAGATATCTTGTAACAAATCTTTTTTAAGTTTTAGGCTACTTCATCAATTAACTCAATTACTTTTCAAGTAATCTTATTTTCATAAAAAAATATTGCTTTTTCAATAAAATTTAAGTGCTAAAGATGAAATTTGTCAATAATAATACCATTTAATTATGCAATTTTTTGAGATAAATGTACTATTAAACAAACACTCAACAGAACATTTGACATGGTCAGTAAAAATATATATTAATTTACTGGTATATTTATACTTAACCATTTTAAGTAAAACTATGACTACCCAACTATCAACATTTATTTTATTTTCAATGTGCATTTATAAAGTGAATGTTATAAATACCAAGTAGGATCAATTTATCAGTTAATAATCATTAAGGATCAATATTACAACTTAAATAAAATTTGGTACAAGATCATTGTTTTATGCATAAAACTGGGCAAATCATTTAACAGCCTGTTTCAAACCAGGGATAATTCGTGTCTTAGAGGGATAAAGTCAGTAACAGGTTTAGCATCATAGATCGGTTTTATGTATTCTTCATTATAAGACAGTATAGAGAGTTGAAAGAAGGAAAATAATTTTACCATATTTAAAAAATAAAGTTTTAAAATTAATAATGAATTTCACTCGTCCCAATTTGTCTGTTGCCAAATGAAGACTGCAGAAAACCCCAATTTAAAGCAATTTTTGTTTGAGATGTGTATCTAATTTGAGGGTTAGTCAGCTAGGAGTTGGGTTCTTAAAAATAAACAAAACATTAATAAATGCAACTGATAATATGTACCTTGTACAAAACAAACTAACATGCTGTATCATATTTTGGAAATGTTAAGTAATATAAGACTCTGCAAACACTCAAACTCAAGCTTATTACCAAAATTCAATCTTAGGAACTTTTTAGGCCAGACATGTGCATCTATAAAGTGAATGTTATAAATACCAAGTAGGATCAATTCATCAGTTAATAATCATTAAGGATCAATATAACAAAATGATGTAAAATCACAAGTATGAACACATCTTCAATATTACAACTTTTTAGGCCAGAAGTGTGCAAGTTTCTTGCTGTTTTGGCCAAACACACACAAGTGGCACACCCATACATTTACTTGGAGGGGAGGGGGGGGGCCTTACAATCAAGGTTATAGCCAAGATGAATTTTCAGGGGATTTGCGGGCCATAAAACCCTATCTGTTGAAGACAAATAAAATATATGAATATCAAATGCCTCTTAACTCTTTTGATAGTTTTTTTATAATGTAAGTAAGGACAGCAATTTAAATAATGTAAATGCGATAAATGTATACACTACTTTTTGGTTCATAAATAAAGCCTCAATACAATGTAGTAAAATGTTTAAGAAAGAGTTTTATTTTAAAGACAAACTATTTTGATGAAATTTGTAAATTTGCTAGTTACAGTTTTCAAATGTATGTAGAGTTTACTCAGTTTTACAGAAATTAAAGCTTTTAGGATCTTCTTTTTATTCCTATTAGTAGATATTAATTATAGGCCTACTTAATTTTCTATACCAAAGGAAAACATCTATTCGCTTTACGAGTTAATTGTAATATATTTGGAAGGTACAGAAAAGGTGGAGAGAAACAAATTAAAGGAACAAACAAAATTTGTTTTTTACAATAAAAAGAACAACACTGTTCACACTGTACATTACTGTCATATGTAAAAGTGCACCTTTTTAATAACAAGTTGTAGACTTCGTATTAAAATGTAAGCTTTACATTTGACACATCTTCAGTGCTCTATAGTTTAGTAATAATTAATATTTGTGGACTTGAGGGGGAAGCAAATACACCCTCTTGCCACTGCACCCAAGTAGGGTACATATAAGTTTTATTTGTAATTAACTCTATTATATTATATACTTAATAAAATGGTCAAGTATCATGATTACAACACACCACATACATACAATTACCTTATACCGCTAAGCTAGTTCATCCATTGTAAATGTTTAAAAATATTTTCGATAAACTTGAGCTTACAGGATATTTGAGAAACTCGCTCAAACCAATTTGGAAGAAAAACAAATGCTTTCAGTTCTGTAGTTTTGTTCAAAATACGATGATGTACAATCATACTTACGTTTGAGCTGCTCTTTGAACTAAGATTTTTAAGTGTAAGTAATTACACTGAGTGGTAGCTGTCACTGTGCTACTGACCAGATATGGAAACTAAACATCTTAAGCTGAGCTCTATAAAGGTAAATTTAAGTGAAGAAATGAGAGGAGTGAACTAACTTGTCGAACTTTGGGTGAATTCGTGAGGCTGTGAATCCTGTGACCAACCAAATTCGTTTTGGGAGCGAAGCACAACCTCGTATTTGCCTGGTGTGAGGTCACTTAACGTGTGTCTCACCGTGAACACATTACCCTCTCCGTTTTCTACGAGAGGCTTCTGGATTACCCACTCATCTGTCTGTAAAAATAATAACTTCATTTAGCATTATCACACACACATATATATACACACAACCCGAACACACACAAAGCTAAAACCACCTCAAAATGTTCTTAGATCCAAAGCAAGACTATTTCAATGACATAGACATGAAAATAATTGACAAATGTGAAGTGTCTGCATAAATAACATCATACAAAAATATTTATCTGTACACTGTTCAAACTAGCTACACACCTAACAAAATCAGTAATTGAAAAAATAAAAATAATGTTGTGTGTTTTATGGATACAATGTATCAACTAAGGTTTATGGCAACCTTAAACTAAAAGAGTAAATTATGCTAACTACGCTTATGTTTTGAGTAGATTATATTTATTTTTTCCTGTCCCCCACTTACGTTTTGTTTCCTGTATCGTAGAATGTACTCAATTATGGGACTATGGCTTTCAATTGACCACTGTACAACTTGATTTTTCCCCTCTTCACTTGAAGTCAAAAACTTGGCAACACTTGGTAGGCCTGAAAAATGGTATGGGCAACATTATTTTGAGGATTACATTTATAATTAGTGTTATTTTTTATGTAAGAAGGAACATGTAAAAAATATAATAAAAAATAGTGTAGGCAATAAAAAACTTAAATGTTCGCCACTTAAATGTTGTCTCTTGGGGATTGAACCAAAAACCTTTCAGATGGCAGGCAGAGATATTGGGATGGTATGGCCATCTGGAGGCTTATAAACAATGACATATGGCCAGTAGATCTGATCACTCTACAAACCTGTGAGTTCAATGACCTTAGTCTTGGTGCCAACAGTGTTGTTAGCTATACACGTGTATCTTCCAAAGTCTTCTTTCTTTGTTTTTGATATCTTCAGAATGTGAGTATGTTGGTCGACTTCAGATTTCATATGGCTCGAAAGGTTCACAGGTTTTCCATCCTTGGCCCAAGTGACTGTGGCCGACGGCTCGGCATGGACGGTGCACAACAGTGCAGATTCATAACCTTCGCCTGAGTTGACAGTTTCCTTGTCCACTCGGATCTCTGGTGCGTCTAAAGGTAATATAAGGGTCAGTCAAGGCAACTAATGGAACAGTTGTCATAGCAATTATATTCTTTTCAAGCCATGAGTTTTCATTTAAGACAAAGCAGAGATCTAATAAAAAATAAGTAAATATTTTCAAATCATTTGTCTAAAGTATTTTAAAATATCAACTTGATTTTAAGCTCTTAAAATGAGAGGGATTGTAACTGTCTGTGATTACACTTGTAGGAACCTCCAAATAACTGTTCATAACATAAAGACTAAATCTTTGAGTGGTTGGACATGTTTAAAGTACAAAATTCATTAACTAAGAGTAATATAATTATAGACATATTTAGTAACAACGAAACTAGTGTCTGCACCATTTTTATAAACATCCCTAAATGTAAACAAAAGTTAAATTCCTTCAAACTTGTAACATTTGACTAATACCTTCCATAAAAAGTTTTAGGCTATTTAGACTCATCCTAAAATAGTTTAGTAGGGAAGGGAAAAAAACCCCATCAATTTGGAACTTAATATACTGTAGGGTTAAAGGTCAACCAAACGAAATAGATTAAATCGATTAAAACACAACCGCATAAAGTATGGCGGTTTTTGAGGTTTAAGACAGTGCCATCCAACCAACTACTTCTAATAATTTTTTAGGTTTAAAATCCAAAATGGTATTAATTTAAATCAAGTCAGATGTAGTGAAGTGACTTGGCTGATTTTATTACATTATATAGAATGACATCCAAAGGGAATCCCATCTTATTTTCCATTTGTCAAGGCTATTATGTTAAATATACAGGGATTTGAATAATATTTTGACAAGCTCATGGAAACAATTCTGGGTGTTGCTTAATTTGCTGTTCCTCATCACTCCACCCCTTTCATATTCCTTTTTTTTTAATCTATCTGCTATTTCCTATTTCATTTGTTAGAACTGATATATTAGTTTTGTGGAATCTGGCGGTGGTCTGTCACATTGACACTGTCGTAAAAGACTGGATTGATGGTGATGGGTTCAAATCTCGGCCAGGTGTATTGGGGAGTGTGGGTGGGGGGTGGGGATTGTCCCACGTGTGAATTAGCACTGTTTTTTCATCCCCTTGATACACTAATGAAGGTGCATATTATCAAAAAACTATATTTATCATTTCTAGTCCTTAGATTAGGCCCTTAATAACCATGGTGTTTAACGTAGCAAAAATTATTGCGGTAACTATGTATCTGCCTGAACAAAGAAGTAATTTCAGAACTTCTTGTCAAAACTAAGGGAGTTTGTATGTTGCTCAGATAATCCCAATATAATTATAGCTACTACTCGCCATCAGGTGTACACCTGTTGCTTTTAAATTTTCACAAAACAAACGAATAAAACATGTTAAGTCTCCACCTTCTCGGAGAACTCCTCAAGTGGTTGGAGGCCCCTACTGTTAACATATTTAGATACAGATACTTACACTTCACATGGATGGTGATGGTGCCTCTAGCTGGTTTATCGATACCATTTGTTGCGGTACAATCATATGTGCCGGCATGGTGACGATCGATAGAGTCAAACGTGATGGAGCTACCTTGAACTGTCTTTTCTCCGCTGGGCATGTTCCTGTTCTATAAAATAAACAATTCACTCATATAAACTCAAACTTAAAAATATACGTTGGCAAGAGAAGACAAAAAAAAATCATAGAAATTCTTAGTTGTCAAATGGTAACAGTTTATAATACTAATGATGTACTTACTGATCTTGACCACGTGATAGTAGGTTTTGGATGACCTATTGCATCACATTGAAGAGTAAGAGAAGTACCCTTCAACAACATTCTGTTGGAAGCTTCAGGCAAAACTCGTACAATCTTTGGGGGACCTGCACAGTAAATTTAACAAATATTAAATTAGGCTTGTAAGGCATCGCCATGATCATCGCTGGTTTTACATAGTGCCAAAACATATTGTCAGGAAATTAATCAAATTCTATTATGGGGGTAGGGGGGTTATTTAATGTGCACTTTCTGAAGAGATTATCTCAGCCCTCCCCTCACTCGAGTTGACTTCCTTCAAAGATTTTGAAATTACCTAACCTTTTCCAGATTTTCCAGACAAAAAAATTCCCAATATTTATTTAAAAAGCTACAAACAAAAGAAAACTCACTAGTTCAATGCTTTGTATTAAATTTTGTCACAGACAAATAAGTTGATGTTCTTTGGAAAATTACATAAGTTGGAGATATAATTAATAGCTTACAATGGGATTTATTATGTTGTTTTACCTCATATTTTGAAGCATGATTACCCCCCTCCCCCACCCTCTCTACTACCTGAATTTTCTCTTTCACATGAAATTCCTTGACTTTTCCGAGTTTTTCTCTGTTTTACAGTGTTTAACAACACTCACCTACTCAGGCCCGGATTAAGGTGTGTGCCACGCACAGCCCCGCCCCCCTCCCCCTCTCCCATCCGCCTGGCAAATAAATCACTTTGATGTGTCATTTATTTTGTGATAGTATTATATTTAAATATTTTTAGGTTTTTTCATAAAATTCATCTCAAACTAATCTAGAAATTGCATAATCGGTAGACTGGTATTATGTGAAGTCTGACAATCCGTGCTTATAAACCTTTGCTTTTGGCTAACCGAAAATACTACATATCTGCAGACGCTACCATTGATTTTGGACAAAAAATAAATAAACATAGATTTTCTATTGACAATAATTTCAAAAACTTACGGTACTCACCATGATTGCTAAACTTTGTAAAAAAAGTTTGTATCTAAATAAAAGTATCCCTGTATGATATACTGTATATTTAAGATTCATAATCATTCATTGGGGACCTAACTCTTAAGGGCCCTAAATTCTAATTGACACAGGGCTCCCAAAAGTATTAATTCTGGCCTGCACCTACTAACTTAAATCTAGAACCAAAACAAAACCGTCAAGTCATCACCAAAAATGGGAAATCTCAATTTCACCAATAATTTACATTTTTTTGCTATGTCAATGATTGAACAACTGGGCTAAATAAAATGTCGAACATTTAATTAAATGAATCTTACAAGCATAAATATGAAACACCAAACATATACAGAATAATAATTAATAATTAGTACACTGTAGTTAAAAAATCACCCAAGCTATTTCATAAATAAAGCTATCTCGAATGGTCTTGTCAAATGAAGGTAAGCCTGATATGTCTGAATGCTCAAACTCACAGGGACAATAGTGAATTGTAGCACAGGCATCATATTTACTTGGAAAAGAAAAAATATATGTCATTTTATTAGTATATAATAAATTGTTTTATGATTATTTTATCGTATTTCAAAATATTTAACTGAATAAAATATTTTTATCCACTGTGTGGGTGCACCATTGTAAATAACTTGTTTGCATCATAATCAATCACATGGTTTAAGCCCGTTGGTCGCCATTTTAAAGCAATATTTGTTAGTTAGACCTTTTGTGAAAGTGCTATCAATACATAAATTTTTTTAAGTGAAATAAAATGATAAATAAGCTTTGTGCCTGACCTCAAACAAATATAAATAATATTGGCTTAAATTACTGTGGTTAACTATCAGATTCATAAATTGCCATAAGTTTCAATTCCAGCTGTCCAAAGTGACAGATGTCAGCTGTGGTGTAGATATACATTAGGGACTATTTCTAGTAACGTTTTTTAAGTTGTCATCCTAATAAACTCGAGAATGTACTTTATTTAGGTTTTTAATTGGGTACTCAAAAGGGTTTAAAAAAAATATCCATACAAACCTAAAACTAGGGGTATCTTACTTAAGGATGAAAAGGGAAAATACAATTTTACTTGAATTCAGCTTTTAACGATTTTGATTAAAAAATTTTTATAGGCACTGTTTAACATTACAAACAAAATGTATCTAAATTTCCCAGGAAAATTACTATGGTACCTACTTTACACAAGTGCATCCCTCCTTGATAATATCTCTGCAACTCTTTGAGATAAGAGGTTGTAGTAATGGTACTATTAAAAATAAAAACTTTTATTTGAATTATCTTCATAAAGAAAACATACATCAAATAAAGGTCTGGGAAATTGAAAATCGATTGTTATAATCTATGGTAAAAAGTGATGTTCCTTTTATCTCAATAGTATTAACTGTTACAGAAATATGTTTATGTAATGATGTATATTATTGAATTATTGCTCTTTGTTGTAATGGGATGCTTTTTTTTTTAGTTATGTTCTAGCAACAATGTTTATTATTTTCATCTCACAAATTTAAAAACATGGTTTTAAAACGTACTATATATCATTTAAATATCAACTAGCCTACATTCTCTAACTGCCGTCAGTGATTTGATAGTGGCTGTTCTCAAAAAGTCCAGGGAAAAAGATCCCATCATAGCGAGTGCTAGTGTGCTTACTAGGAACATTGAGAGTGTGACTAATCTCCACAACAGGCTGTGCAGATATCTTGCAGGTGTAGGTACCAGAGTCTTCTCCAGCTACCCGAGATATCTCCAACGTATTGTTGGGGTGGCGACGTAGTCGAGCGTCCTTGTGCTGTTGGACGTTGTCGGTGAACAGGGTGGTGCTGCCGTGGATCCACATCACCACGTAGGCATCATCTGGGGAAACAACAGGCATTGATCGATACACGCTCTAAATGATGGTTCCAACAGGTGTGTTGGGGCTAACAAACGCCCGAAGAGCTCTAGTAATTCTGCTGTAGGACAGGGCGGTAATAAGGGCTTGTCTTTTGAGGGTTCTACACTATCCCCCCAGTGGTGATGTGAGGGTTCAATACCCACTCAAGTGGTGTTGTGAGTGTTTAACACCCACCCAAGAGGTGTTTGAAGAGTTCAACACCCACCCAAGCAGTGTTTGGAGCGTTCAACACCCACCCAAGCAGTGTTTGGAGCGTTCAACACCCACCCAAAGCAGTGTTTGGAAAGTTCAACACCCACCCAAGCAGTGTTTGGAAAGTTCAACACCCACCCAAGCGGTATTTGGAGAGTTCAACACCCACCCAAGCAGTGTTTGGAAAGTTCAACACCCACCCAAGCGGTATTTCGGGTGTACCTAACAATATCCTAGTTTACTTCAATCGTAAGGTCTGATTGATATGAAGATAGTATAATCTCGGGCTTCCGACCCTTGTAGATCAGCGTCTCAAGAAATACAAAGCGAGTAAAGACACCTACCGACGTTCTCCAGGTTGCAGGGCAGGAAGACATTCTCCCCGGGCTTGGCGTTGAACACCTGTCCCTTGGTGGTGATGACGGGTGGAGGTCCAGTCACCGGATCACCCGTACCTTCCTCAGGGGTGTCGTCGTAGACGTAATCTTCGTCATTCTGGTAGTCATAGTCCTCCCCGGGTTCGACACTCGGCTTGCTCAGAGCTGCAGGACAACAAACACACATGTCACGTTAGCGGCGAGAAACATAAACAGGGAGGGGTGGGGGGGATGGAATGAGCCAAGGAGTGGGGGGAAGAACAAACTGATACAAGGAGTAATCCAGCTCGAAGCAGACGTTACATCGTGTTGTGGATTTCTGTATTATATTTTTTTTAAACTATGGGAATTGAGACCATTGAAACTAACTGTACTACCATATTTTTTTAAAATAATACAAATTAAAAAATATTTATTTTAATATAAAAAACTATTAAACTGATACCAATTTATCTTATGTCAAGTGAAGAATGCAGAAAACTGCACTTCTATGAGTTTTCCGTTTTGAGCGTAGTCTTGTATCTAATTTCCCGGGTAACCGGCCTTGAGGTGGGCTTTTAGGGTGCTGCATGGGAGAGCAGTGAGGCGTGTTGCAGACTTTTAGAAATCACTATTTAAATCCAGGTCTGATCTTTTTTAATATAGATTTTTAACAAAATCCAAGCGAAAATTGTCAGCAGGTTTATGACCAGTTTAAAAAAAATAATCTAAATTTTGTGTTTAAAGTTTTAAAAAAAAATTCAACAACGCCTCGCACGAAAATTTTTACTTCCTAGATTTAATAAAGCAAAAGGTTAGAAACTTAGATATAGCCTTTCTCTATAAACCAAGTCATGTTTTGATAGGGTGACAACATATGACTTTAAGATAATATGGGATTGTTTTATAAGGTTTTATGTAAGTTATCAAACATTATTTTAAACCATATAAACTGGTCAGAACTTTAGCTTACATTTCGGTGAAAACATTATTTAAAAATATCAAACCATTTAATGAATAGTCCGGGATTGTTCGAAAGGGTCAGGGTTTTGGTAGTTTTTGATTCTAAACTTTTTTTTTGTCAAAATAAATCAAATATTGTTCCAGGAGAAGCATAGCGTTTATTTTCTTCCCATGATGATATCAACAGATCTTGACTATCTGTAGTGAACATAACGGTATTAGATGAGACATGTTTTAAATGGAGATAGAAAGTTGTCATCAAATTTCAGGACATCCTTGACAGATTTTTAACAACTGTTGACATCATCATGTGAAGAAAATAAAACTCTATGTTTCTACTGGAGCAATATTTTATTTATTTTGGTCAACAAAAAGTTTTGCTATAAAAACTGTAAAAACACTGGCTTTTCTTCGCGCTCCCTGAATCCCCACCTTTAGTCGGATAGTGTAACTCCCTATAAGCATATAATTAAGTATTTTTAAAACCTATGCCTTTGAGTAACCTTGTCGGTCCTCTACGCCAATAAATAATGAAATTACTTCCTCTCTCAATATCCTTCAAATAGCACTCGATGTTCACTTATCTTTCTAGCGTTTCAAAACCAAATTAATAACCTTTTTACACTGGAGTTCTAATAGAAAGAGAGAGAAAAAAGGGCTCCGTTTTTCTGGATGCTCTCCGCCTATAGTTGAGCACGCGAACGTACCGTCGGGTTAGGAAGAAATGTTATATTTTCAAAAGAGATGGATAAAGAGCTGAATGAAATATCCATGTGTCAACATGGTGTTTAGACTGCTTAGCTGCGTCAAGTTAAGATGCAACCCACTTCTCAAAATAGCTTTGAAATCTCCAAGTCGTGAAGTTAGTTATGAGCGTCTTTGAACTAGTCTACTGGTTTTAATCAAACTTGGTACACACTTACAATGACATAATTATGTACCTTAAATAGTGTATCTCAAAGTCGTAACAAAGGGGGGGTGTTTTGAGGTTTAGGGGCCTAAGGAGCAGGGTGTCCAACATCATAAAAACCGGTCAATTCAGCCACATGGGGAGAGTCACTATATTCCATTAACCGTAGGAATTGACTTCTGAAAGGCTTTTTTCCCTACCATAAATCTACTATATAGTAGGATATTGGTAGGAAAAAAGGCCTTTCAGAGAGTAATTCCTACCGTGAATGGAATATACAATGACTATCACGTCTGAGGAAACTGACAGGAGAAAAGCTTTATCCTAGCATTGTATCGGTTAACTGTTGCCAAATCTCCTCGCTTTCAAATGTCTAAAGGTGGTGTTCTGCGGTAAGAAGGAGCTACTGGCAACACCAACGAACCAGCGTTGCAAGATGTGTCCTATATTTGAGGGAATAATGGCCATAGTGAAAACAAGAGAATGACAACGTTGTTTCCCCAATCGTATTTTACCACCGCGTCTTATTGCCTGTTCAGGCTAGACGCATATATGGTTGATCCAATTGAGTAGGGAGGAAGAAGGAAGCATTTTAGAAGTAATCTACCAACATTTGCGTGGAAGGAGAGTAAGAAACCATGGGGGGGGGGGGGGCCCCCCCCGGAAACCCCCACAGGATTTAAACCCCAAACTTCCCGTGAAAAGCAAAACACGTCAACACAAAAGGATTCAAAAAGCNCCCTACCAGGATTATAACCTCAATCTTCCTGTGATCAGCAGAACAGTCTAGCACAAGAGTATTCAAAAGTAGCCATGCAGTTTCCCTCAGAGATTATATTCAGTGTAGTCAACATATCTTCCCGCCCCCGATGCACGGAAACCAAGACAAGTTTTCGTGTCACCGGTTGTACGCGCCACGCCCTAATCGGGGGGCAGGTCCATCGCGCGCGGTGTGAAATGGCCTTCATAGCAAAAAATAACTTTTATTGTGCAGGGGAGATAGAGCCCATTATGAAATGGGGTCAGGATATCCTCCCTTACTCTCTCTCTCTCTCTCGGCTAGAGCAGCCGAACAAACAAAAGACTGCGAGCAATCAGCGCTCCTCACGCCAAGCGTCTCGGCGCGCACCGGGCGTCTAGGTACATCGCGAGAGTCACGCCTCGATGCTCGCCATGGGGGATCTTGAAAGGAGGACCCAAACGAGGGAGTGGAGGGGAAAAACTGTGTTTTCACGGTAGACACTCAAAGTTTACAATAAAATTCTAGCAAAATTCCCGGTTTTCCCGGCAAAAAACACTTCATTTTTTAAAAGATTTTCTCTAGGTTGTGAGATTTTGAACAAATAATTATAAATCAATTTTTTTTGTATGAAAAAAATGTGTGTTGAACACGCCACCAAATTTTAGTACTTGAGCAATATTTTTAATAAGTACCTTGTCCAAATATTAAGTGGTACTTCCCCAGAAAATGTTCGTGTTAAGTCACCCTTTTGAATCCAAGCTTCAAAGCAGCCTCAACATCTGCATTCTAATAATGGTGTAAAAACTCTTTCTGGCATCTAGGCCCCAAAGCAGCCTCAATACCTGCCTGGACTCTACTATTGGTGTACGCCTAGGCTCCAAGAACTGTAGTTTATAGTTCACTAATGACCCTGCACGTGTTCCAAAACGAACGACAAAGAAACCCGAGAGTATGTGGATCGTCCTTGGGAGACCATTCCTGAGAATTCATGACACAGTGACACTTGTGGCCCCGCGATGTGTCGTAATCGCCGGGGAAATTGAAGAGGTCAGTAAACAGAACAGTTGAATGCTACTGAGGAATTTTATACGCTCGGGATAATCACACAGGCTGGCTGCCTCGTCCGACGATCGCGCAACTCTTCAATTTAAAACGTCGAGCGAGAATGTGCACCCCCCGCCGCCCCCTTGAGATTTGACAAAATGATATAGATTAAGCTTGAGGATCACCAGATTCCGGCAGCATTTTATCCGATACAGACACAAAGCCAGCATCTCGGCCCGGAGTAATATATAAAACACACAGCCGCGTTTGAAATTTGTTGGAAACGCTCATTTAAGAGGCACTAGTTTCAACACCCTACCGAGAGGGTTGGGGAATGTTTTTAGGGTTCAATCACCCCATCTCTCACCCGATAGTTTCATTAATAATGTATTTTTTGTATTTCTACACAATGTTATGGTTAGAAACTCGTTCGAGACTTATAAAATGCACATACACAGCTCACGTCATGACTGAAAAAACCTTAAAACTATTTCAAGATGGAAGGAATTCAATGTTAAATTGATCTGTTCTCTCCTGTTAAGAGAACTTCCCCAAAAGCCACCACAGGTAGGACCCACAAAAAAATTAAAATATTGGTTACAGATGGCCCTGATTAATAATGCCTATGTTATTCAGAGTTACCAACCTAACCCATTGGAGTAATTAATTAGTACTCAAGCGTAAATAAATAAATAAATAAATAAAAATAATAATAATGCCTATGAGTAAAGGTTCTAATTATATATATTTTATAGCAATCTTATAGTTAGCAGAAGTACCCGGCGTTCCCTGGGGTGACCGCGCAATGAATTGAGTAGCTGTCCCTGAACACTCTTTTATTTATTTTTCAAACAGACATAAAAAAACTTCATTTTATTTCCTTCCACCCTTTTTTTTCCATTAATTTATAAAATCTAATCCTAATTTTAAAATTCTAGTTTCAAAGTGCAAATGTTTTAAAATTTCAAAACTCTGCTTGCGGTAGATATCGCACAATGCTCATGACAAAATTTTCATATATATATATATAGAGAGAGAGAGAGAGAAATCAGGGCTCCTAAAAAAACACAAAACTATGACTACACTACACAGCATAAGTAAGTAATGCCGTGACAATGACCCGTTTTACTCTTGTTTCCTCCTGCTTTACCGGCCTGTTCGAAAAAAAACGGGGAGGGGGCAGATTGACAGATGGATAGAAAGATAAAAGATACAGTAGCTTCAATACCTTTTCTCAGCATTATTTTACTTTTTTTTAAATGGTTTTAAATACAAAAAAATTGTCATTTTTTAAAGTGAGGACAAGCAATTCACTCTCTTTTTCCTCCCTTCTACTGTACACCCCCGCGTTTCACTCCCCAGATGATATTTAAACACTATCATCTGTAGAGGAGATTGTTTCGATATGTAACATCAACCTCGGGCGTGTAGGTGAAGTGTGTTATCCTGAGTTAGTTGCTAAGTTGTGAAGATGAAGGCGACCTTGAAGATGATGTGGTTGCATTGCTTGTGACATGGGATGATAGACTTGTTCGGTCCGGTTAAAGGGAAGGTGCGATATTTGTTCGCTGTTAGCACTGGGCTGAGAATGTGCTAATTAGTCCTTCCTCGCTCGGTAAACATAAATATGTCGGCGACACAAAACCATTTAGTGATTGTTGTCTCTTCTGGCTCTTAACATAGGTCCAGGGCTATTAGCGACTGGGACTCGTACCGCTCACATCGCGGGAAGTCTACCTGATCGGGAACAAACATTGAAAGTATCTCAAGAGAGGATCCGGGCGAAGCTTTGAAACAGAAGTGTTTTACGGCGCCCCCTAACACTTTTCTCTACACCAGAATTCGGGTAAATTTCCTCGAAGTTTTAACTTTAATCTTCCTAAACCATTAGTTTGACCAAATGGGGATAGCCCGGACTTGAAGTAAAAATATATTTGTCAGCGTCCATTAAAATATTATCTTAATAAAGGAATATGTTAGAATTTTTTTTAGGTCAACAATGATAACATTTTAATTTATTTGTAGTAGTATTTAATTGGAATTGATATAATCTAAGAAAAATGACAATTTTAGATCACATGATTTCATCTAGGGCCTATAACTAATTAAAAGTTATTTTAGTACATTTTGAAACCATCAAAAGAGTGCTTTCCTAAGACTGTAAAGTAAACCCAAAGCCTCAGGTAAAGGGTACCAGTAAACTACAGTAGCCCCATGGCTTCTTTGGTGCTGACCGACAGCTGATGGCTTTGAAAAGTTACCAGACCAAATTATGTATCTCTACGCCGAACCATATGATCTGCAAAAACATGTGTCTAGCAGCTGTCACTTATGACAGTCAAAATTTAGGTGTATACCTAAATGTTGACTGTCAGAAGTCAGCTGTGAACTGTCAGTCAGCACCAAAGAAGCCACGGGGCTACTGTAGATCACCTACACAGAATTCTAGTTTAGGGAAAGCCCCGTATTCCTTTCTCTAAAATCCTCTCATATATCTCAGTTTCATTAATAGAACTTCTCTCGTCATTCACAAAAATAAGCTAATATTTTTGGTATATTGTGTTGCCATGAGACCAAATATTTTTCCTTATACCATAATATTTTATAGTAGGAAGGAATTACTGACACTTGACAGGTATTTTATACTTCCAAAATCCTATAATATATCAGAATTCTGACAAGGAAAAGGACCTTTGAAAACACCCTTCCTACCATAAACAAGGTATATTATGGTTTCCTCGAAGACTCAAATTGTTAGACATTTTTTTTATTTGGATACAATTTATTTTGTTTTCATCGCGTCTCACTCGCGTTTGGGTTTGGGTTAGTAACGCTAATGTGGCAAGGATGAGGAAGGTAGAATTTATAGACAATGTACTATAAATTGCGTGGAAGGACAGTAGGAAATCGTTTAGGGAAAACACCGAACCAAACCAAACCGGCAAACCAGACTAAATGAGCTTGACATTTAGATTACGTGTTTATCAGGGCGGATTGTTACAGAGTTAAATTTTTTTTAAAGATGAAGAAGATTAAATTTCCGTTCTATTTTTTGTCTTTTTATTCTATCTTACTCCTCTCTCTCTCGTGATCTCTTTCTTGTATTATCTCTGTTTGACTGAATAAATATATATCTTCTGTTGGATTGGTCACTTTTTCAAATCATTCTAGTGGTCAGAGTTCATCTACCGNTTAAATTTCCGTTCTATTTTTTGTCTTTTTATTCTATCTTACTCCTCTCTCTCTCTTGATCTCTTTCTTGTATTATCTCTGTTTGACTGAATAAATATATATCTTCTGTTGGATTGGTCACTTTTTCAAATCATTCTAGTGGTCAGAGTTCATCTACCGATCCAAAAGTCCTCGGTTCTATGTCTGGCATTTTCAGATTTTTCTGTGAAGCAGTGGGTTTGGAACGAGGTCAAACTCATGAGGACAAACTAGGAGCTCTTGGAATAAATAAGTAGCAGCTCTGGTCTATAAAACTGAGATTAAAGACTGAAGGGTTCATCGTGCTGACCATATGACACCCTCTATCCACAAATATTGGCACTATCATCGCTAACATCGGTGGTTGCCCGGTCGGTATAAGCTCGCTTGCGGGTTTACGCCATGGAGACCCTTTCTCTTATTCTCTATCTCCTATTTTATATCGTGAATCTATCTCTTTCCATCTTGCTCCTTCGCTCTTAAGCTATCCATATTCTTTTATTCCTCCCGTGAGTGCTGTTTCGCTCTAATTCTTTGTTAACATAGATACTACTTCCTTTGCTCTTTCAAACCAAATGCCATTTATTATTCTACCCCTTGTTGTGCAAATACTATCTTTGTCTGACATTTAAATAAAATATTCCAAACCTTTCCATTCTGGCAAGAGCTATCAACAAATCACAAGAACCGGTCGATAAGACAAATCTCGTTTTTGGCAGAGACAGTGATTGATTATTAGCACCGCGTCTTACTATCCGTTTAGGTTATACGCTTATGTAATAATAATTATTGTTTTAGGCATAAGGAAGGTTATATTTAGAGTAAGTGTACCCGAATTTGCATGAAAGTAGAGTGGAAAACTATATTAGGGAAAACTGCCTGCAGTAAACTCGACTAGATTTGAACCTCCATCATCCCTTCAACGGCAGTCTAGTCTATTGCGAGAGTAGCGCGTTAGACCATGTAGTCTCCGAAGCGGGTGCCAGTGATGTTCTGTCGCAATACAGCTCCGCAGGACAAATAGATTTCTAAAACAAAGTATGCCGTTAAAAGATGTTCGTTTTAGTTTAGTTCAGTTCAGTTCAGTTTAGTTCAGTTTAGTTTAGTTCAGTTCATTTAAGTTTAGTTCGGTTTAGTTTTGTTCAGTTCAGTTTAGTTTAGTTCGGTTTAGTTTTCCAAACATAAAAAACATAAATTCAGAGAAAAAAATCATATTTTTACAACCCCTATATTTGTATTTAATAATTATATCACGTCTTTAAAATAAATGCTGGTCGTACCCAGGCTAAGAGTTGAAAAATTCAACTTTCTTGCTTTTCCAAATCACAGGGTTTGCAAGCCAATAGTACGTTTTGTAATTTTTGTGCAAAATTAGAGCTTAAAACATTTTTTAACAGACTTCTCACCTCAACCATTCTTTTAAATCATCGACAGCCCTGTCTACATTCCCCAACTAACAGACTATAAATAGATCGCGGCTTCAGTATTGAAAATGGTTAGTCAGCCTTTTATATTATGAGTTATGACAGTCTTATGCCTTATTTAAAAAAAATTAAATCAAAATCTGTTTGGTAGAACTCTAGAAACTACTCTAAATAGAGAAAGGTGTAATGTTAAAGAAATCCACCCTCATTTTCATGATGGGCATAAAGAAAAAAATTCAGGAAAAAACTAATGCTGTATATCTGATCGGGATTTGAGCCCTGACCTGACACTGGTAGGGTTACCACTTTGGGATCCTGCAAAAAAAAATAGTATAAGCTAATAATGATGATGAAAGTGGGAAGGGACAAGAGATGTTGGCTATCAATTTTTTGGCACATTTTTTTTATTAATGTGAGTGCTGAAAATGTCACATAAATTACATAACTTATTATTTATACATGGTGGCCACAGTCAAAGAATATATGTAAAACCTGGAAAAGTTAAGGTATTTAAAATTTCCATAAAATGAGAGAATCTAGAACCGTGTTCAAGGTATTAACTGGCAAACCTAATAAGAGACCATTGTTAAACCAAGAGGCAAATAGGAGAATAACATTACAATGAAGCTAAGGTATGTGGTCTGGATAGAACTAGCTGAAGATGGGGTTAGGTGGCGTAGGGGTTATCTAGGGTATATAAATGTCTTAATTGTATCCTATTGAAAAATTGTTTTCAGTACGTAAGTAATACGGATTGTCGATTCCGAGGGCAAACAAAGAGCTAATTAACGCGAACAATGGGGGCTTAATTGATTGAGA
>CABFOV010009391.1:6155-19651 GCA_902141375.1 Timema poppense
TATATATATATATGTATATATATATACATATATACATATACATATATATATATTGCTTGAGTGCATTGGTTTCATTTAAATATTTGGGTTAGTCGTATAACCCGAACGCGTAGTAAGACGCGGTTCTAAAACAAACAAACATGTGTGTATATTTTTTATTAGATGTAAATTGTTCTAGTGTCTTCCCTTCTTTCCCTTTCCGCCTGACCTACGAGTGGGCGTAAACATATTTAACATACTGTGACGTACTTATTATTATTAACTCTCCCATTGTCCCGTATGTATTGTTACTCGCTGGACATAACCTTCAAGTTATCTTTATTTAATACAGTGCTGGCAGAATTCCTCACTTTCACTCGCAAGTTTTCAACTATTGTCTTACAACCGGGTAGTTTTCAACTATTGTTTTAGCAAGGGCGAAGATTTTTGTTGGTACCGCCTGTGACGTATTTATCTTCTCTCTTTTGTTCTCCAGCGGGTCGATGTGTTGGAGCAAAATGTTTATCATTGGGGTCGTAAAGTAGACATACGTTGTAAATGTACGCTCTGGTCTAATCACGGACTAATTCCATCCAATATTTAGGAGAGGATCTATAGGAAACATGGAAGACGGAGAAAAAAGAAGTTTTCGGAGTTGATACACACGTGGAAAACCTGATGAATTTGAAGTGACAGGCAGAGGGAGAAGTCAGATACATTTTAAAAGTTATTAGAATTCTAAGATTTTTTTTTTGCAATAGTTTTTAAAATACAACGTAGAAAAGCATAACATAGTGTAAACTATTAGTTTTATCTTCTCTTCATGCTATTTTGGGAAGATAATGGTTTTTTTATATATAAATTATTGTTTCAAGAATTTTATAGAAAACTGGGAAAACTCGTATTTTCCATTTTGTAAAGGGGAATTTTAAAACTTTTAAAATGTATAACCCTGGTTTCGAAAATTGAATGCACTAGGGATATTTCAAGTCTCAACGTTTTCATTTCAGTTTAATAGCTTTGGACGTTAATGCCAGAAACATTACTAGAGAGTTAAAATAAAGCAATAACCGGGATTTTAGTTTTCTCTCTCACTTATCTACTATAGCGCTTGGTGGTTGAATGTGTCACCAATGTCGGGGTTCCTCGGTTTATTGTAGACCAGATATATTAGTACTTTTATCATCCTAAAGAAAGGATTTACGAATACTTTATTATGATATCGACCCGCGATGGGCGCCAATTATTATGATTCGGTATTATTATTATTATTGATACATTTGTGCCACGATTGGGCATTAATTATATTGATATCGGATTTATTTGATATTGCCCTGTGATTGAGCATTATTTATAATTATATTTGGGTTTTATGGTGATGACGCGTACATGCCTTACTGAGCACATGTACACGGTTGTGTGATCTGCTTATATGTGACTTTTATTCTTATAAAATGAGTAAGACTTTCAATGTTGCACATGGTATATTTAGATGATTAGACCTTCGGTATTGAAAATATAATATAAAACGACAAAGTTTTTTGTTAAATTATGGATTGTTTTTTTGTGATATTACACGTTCTGAGTGCTGTGTGCTGTGTAGATTTATGTTACTACTTATTAATCTATTACCGACATTGTGTTGATTCATACGCACAAGCGGCTTATATATGACCTACCCTTGCCTCTTGGACCCCTTGTCACCCACCACCAGTGTTAAAACTAATAGAAAAGTTTCCGGCAACCTGATAGTGTGAAGGCTACATTCGACATATTTAGCGCTCTATAGTTTAGTTGACAGTTACAGGTTTTAAGCTTTTATTAAAATTAAAATACATCTTACCAGACGCTTTTTCTAAGTGGTAGAGCAGCCGTGGGCAAACTACGGTCCGCGGCGTCAATTTGGGCGGCCCGCAGGATTTTGGAAAGTTAAATACATCCACGGCCGTAGCCAGCCAATAATTTCGGGGGAGGGGGGTTGTTAGGCACATCCCGCAATTGCCTGAAGCTAGAAAAAAAATATTATAAATCGTAAACATTTCTAGAAGCTATCTGAAGTGTTTTTATGGCAACATTACTTCCTAACTGCCAGAGGCTATAAAAATTTATAAATATTAAACACCTCTAGAAGCTGTCTGAAGTGTTTTTTTTATTGCAACATTACCCCCTAACTGCCAGAGTGTCAGAGCTAGGGAAATTTATAAATACTAAACACCTCTAGAAGCCCTCTGAAGTGCTTTTTATGGTAACACAGCACCCTAATTTGTACTTTTATCTTAATTTTGATATTATTTGAACCATAAATAAAGCCATATATATTTTGTTCACAAAATTTTCGGGGGGGGGGGGGTTGGACCGCCAACCCCCCTCCGGCTACAGCCTTGCATACATCCCACTCACGATAACAGTTTGAGTGGTTATTAAACATCATCTGAGTAGGCTAAGAAGCAACATGAGTCATGACACTAGATTTTATTTGCTACTTTCTTTGTGCACCAAAGTTGTATGTTATAAGACCAATACATGTATTTGTGTGCTAAAATAAAGTTCATTATTTAATAAAATAAATTCTTGTCACATGAGATCGTAAGCTAGAGACCCTACAGATGTTAATGTGGCCCACGGGGAGAAAAGTTTCCCCACCTCTGTGATAGTATATTATATGTCACCGTTAAAGTAATAAACTAGTAGTTGGTGACCTGGCGGTCTAGGGGTAAGGTGTCAGACTTCTATGCTGGCAGCCCAATCCTTGGTCCCGGCATAGATTTATCTGATTGCCAAACCCTTCCTTCACCTCTGACAAGACGTGTATTAATCACAACTTGTGAATGTGGGGAATGCCAGACCTCCACCATGGTTCGGATTCCACGTTAAACTGTAGGTCCTCCATTTCTTCTCACAATCACCCTACCATTACACATTAGCGTAAGTGCGTATAACCCGAACGGGTAGTAAGACGCGGTGCTAATAGTAATAATAATAATAAACTAGTAACTATGCATAATGACCGGTTATTTTCCAAATTAGCCGATATCGGTGGTAAATGGGATTAAATACATGCACTTTAATATTTTAACCGGTTATTTTACATAACAACACTTGTTTGGCTGAAGTGATCAATTATAATATTCCGAAGGCTAGGCTAGGCTAGATTGGGTTAGGTTAAACGAACAGATTCCATATAACACCACACGTCCGCACTCAATAAAAGATGGACCTCAATTGATAAGTTTACGCAAATATACGTCACGTATGACTCAAACAGGGACTCGGGTTCAAACTTACACAAACGTTAGATTCGTCACTTTAACCAGAGGGTGCTGGTTATTATACATACAATTCTGTGATTATGTACATTAAGGGGGCCGCCTCGGTACGTAAGAAAGTATCAATCGAAGCAGGCAGGCCTCGTGTCTTAAAATGAAATGCTCTGTGCTGTTATATTGAACTGAAGCGTCTGTCTCTGTCTTATCTTAACCTCTTTACACTTACCCTACCACCCCATGTCAGGAGAAGAGAAGCAATATAATGGAAATTTATCTCAAAGTCAGGAGGAAGAATGCGCGGCTGATTGCCTACCCACAGCACAGTTTTGATAACGGTAACATAGGTCTAATACCAATTATTTTATATGTTCGGCATCTGTGATCTTTGAGAGATGGTGTCAATTTTAATATTTGTAAGATAAATTGCAACACTGTAAGACTACTACGTTTGTTGTATCTATGCTATAGAAAGCTCTTGTAATGGCGGCCCGACTGTAGGAGCCGCTCGAACGAAGCCTCATTCTGACGTATTCTCGCTGTGCTTGAAGGACGCGACAAATGATGCCCTTCCCCTCCTCCCCAGTCAACAAGGTCAACTCGGAACACTTTCAGACCAAATACGGACTACTAGCCTTTTTACGGGTTAGTTTCTGGTTTGTTTTCCAAACAATCGACCTGACTAGTCAGGGTTGGCTGATACTACTGTAGGAGCACACTGGCGAAGATACTGTGTCGGAGGAGTTGACGACTCCGGTGGTTCAGTAGCGCTTCTGGTGCGAGATTTTTTAAGGAAAAGAGTCCACTTATTCACATGAACCGGATGCACTCGAGATATCAACAGTCTTAAAGTTTCCACTTCAGCTTAATCTCTCCCAAGAACATTACCAAGTTAGTTCCAATCGAAGCAAAAACACCGATTCCACTTCTATTACAGTCACGTATCGACTATCGCGTTTGAGGATTGAATGTATCACGTTGGGTGTGCTGTAGACCAGATTTATTAATACGAGTGCCTCAATAATATAATCGGAGCCTCTAAGAATATATCCTCTTCGTCGTCAGTGTTCATCCCTATTGGAAATGCGGGTTGGCACAATCTATATTTGATTGGTACGTATAGTACAATCCAGGCGCATCGGTGGGGGGCTTTGACTAATACATGTTTTCAGGTTCCGGGGAAGTTGGGTATCAAATCTCAGCTGGGTTTCAGAGGGTAGTTTCGTCTCAACGATTTCCCCACTCTCCCTCCTCCCACGCAAATGAGGCTACATTTCTTCTAAACTCTACGTTTCTCAGCTCCTAGCCCCTTTGTTGTATTGGATAGCCTGGAAAGGTATACCTTTCATTAGGCCAAGAGGTGATTTTATTAAATTAATTTTTCGGACAACTGACTTTTGGTTTTACTGTTACTGTTAAGGCCAAGTGACTTTAGGCCTTTTGCCTCCCGGTAAAACAGTGAACATAATAATAATAATAATAATAGATATTGAAAGTTAGATTTCCATAGAAAGAACATTTTTAGCGCATGTAAAATAAATATCTAGAGTTGCCCTAACGTTGATGTTATTTTATCTTGACAGCTATCAAAGTTGTCACAGTCTGTGAAACGCGACACTAAAAACAGTGAAATGGCGACGCCGCTAGAAGTAAAGTGGTACCCCTTCTTTTCCCCAGCTCACATGTACTGTAACGTACCCGACACAGAGAGGAACAAGTTGTCACTTTATAGTCTACATGACCCAGAACAAGCTTGGAATGGGGCTGTGTTTATCTTCTCACATCGGGCTTTTAAGGATATGGGACTGATGTCATTAGGACACGAGAGGAGGGGCGGCCCTCATTGCGTCCCGTCTCTATGGCTGAGTGGTTAGAGTGTCAACCGCAAGTCTAGGAGAGCCCCGGTTAAATTCCAGATGGGTCTGACAACAATATTTAATATTTGTTGAAGGGTTCGTCCTGCCATCTTGTTTGTAAATGTCAAGGGCTGGGTATGTAGAACTAGTCTTGCTGTCCCAGGTTAAGTTTGTAAGTCGCTGATTGATATAATATGTGTTTATAAAGGCATGAAACATGCTGCTGAGGTAAGTCTACTTTGTTGGGTGTTTAGGTTGCTCTTCAAACAAAATATGACAAACACACGACCTAGAAACTAACTATGAAGGCGACTACTAAACTCAAATAAAGGTCAATTTTTTTAGAAAGCTCAGTCAACCAATTTCGAATGACACGTTTAAAATGTTTTCAGACGTTAAAAACACTAAATTCCAAATTGGGGTAATGGTGGGTTAAAGCGTCTTCTTCGTCTGGCCTAGTTTGCTGATGACTGAAAGGTCGGGGCTCGAATCCAAGGTCGTAAATTGCTTATTATTTTGGGGTGAGGGGGGGGGGTCCCTTTATAAAATATTCTTTAACCAATATAAGCTTTATTTCGTTTTTATAGACCCCCCCCTAACCCCCCCCCTTTTTNCCCTAACCCCCCCCTTTTTCGATACTCTTTCTCGAATCCCAGCCGAGTGAATTGTGGATTTTTTCCCTAAATGGTTTCTCACTCTACACAAATTTGGGAATATTTCCTTTAAATTCTACCTCCTAATTCCTAATCCGTTAATGCAAATATCCAAATAGCCTGGAAAGGTATAATTGGGTGTTTCATCCGGGAAAAAAACTAACCCAATAGCTATTATCATCTGGGACCGCTCCTAGTGTAAATTATTTAATGCTTCACCATGCTCCCTTGCCGGCTTTCAAACCATGATCTGATAGCGTAATGAGTAATGACGCTACCCCATACACATGAGCTATGTGTTCATGCTTAATTCATTTGCATTCAAACAATGATGGCTGCTATCACAAAATAACCAGCAAAGTAGACATAGGAAATATTCGACGCACATTCACGTGGCCATTGCTTTTTATTATAACGTTCAGAATATTAATTCCATAAAAATGTTTGTGTATGTATACACTATGCGTTTGTTATATATTTTGAAACCATCTGTAGTATTATTTTTAATTATGGCAATGCCTCTAAAATAAATTTAATCAAAACCACTTACATCAAAACTTTTCTTAAAAATAACAAATATTTAATTTTTACTTAAGTTTGAAAGCCAAGGATATCGATGTGCAAGTTTCTAATGTTAATAAAACTTTTATTCCTTCTGCGCACGCGCCTGTACTTGAAAATCGCTGAGTGATAAGTGATAACTATGACATGCGCTTTCCAAGTTTCCATGATAATTACTTGTTTTGTTAGTAACCGCCTTGATATCGTTTATGGTAAATTCCGTCCTGACCATTATAAGCTCATGTGTAAATTCTGTTCCGTCATTATGAGAGTGCTACGTAAATTGCGTCCCTCAAAAACATGAATGAAATAAATTAAATAAGTTACAATAATGAAACCATTGTCGTTACATTTCACATATTTATTTCCACATGACCACATTTTTCAACTTAAGTGTAGAGGTCAAAACTAAAAAAAATAGCATAGTGAAGAAACTCCTCTTTGTCTTGAATTACTGAATAATTATTGAGTAAACATAAGCGTAAATAAGGTTCCACAAGGTAGACATTTTTGTTTTACTACAAAGAAAGAAAGGGAATAATATTTATCTTCTACTACTCTACCATATCAAACTAGTGAAGCTGATCACAATTAGGAAAACAATAGCAGTAAATAATATTTTAGTAATCACATAATACATAGGCTATTATAAATAATACACATTACAAAAATTTAATAAAATAATTCTTTATAATGAAGGAATTGTATCTATATTTTGTGTATTGTTTTCTATTGTATTTAGTATTTTGTTTCATTGTACATTTAATACGGGATGGAATTTACTCCGCCTAGCGCTAGTGACGAGATGGAATTTACATAAACCACTTGATAGTTGGTCGATCACACGGTAATAGTTTACTTGTAGTTGCACTGAATTAAGCACGTAAACATTGTCCGTGTATACGAAACAAAAGGTCTGACTCTGAACACTGCGGTGACCTACCCGGAGTCTATTCCGTCCAGTAGCTCTGAAAGAGAAAACAAACGGATCAAATGCAGCGGTGCGTTGCGTGTAGTCTAGTCTTTCGTAGCTCAGTACTGTACATGGCACACCGAGAAGCTAAGAGGGTGTGTGATGTCAGCATCATTGGAGTCTTGCGCTTGCCTCTTCTTTTTTTATTATCCAGGCACAGAGATAATGGTGTCCAAAATAATGTTTTTACAAGCCCACGCATTAAAGTCAAAACCAATTGATCCTCTTTGGGGGTCGAATATTCTAAGGGTTCGGCCAAACTGGTGAGCGTGCGAGCGAGCGCGCGCGTGATTAACAAATAGCTCTCGATAGCTGTTGACAAGGAGGCAAAGGTTCGAATCTTGGCTAAGGGAACTGAGAGTGATTTATTGTTGTGGTTTTCTCATCTTCTCCCCACGCTAATGGTGTTTCTTATTTGTAAAGACCTACTTTTATTATAATATAAAAGTATTTTAGTATATCAGTTATATATATATAGGTATGGTTTATGATCTTACCAATTAAATTAGGCCGTTAGTAGCAAGTGTGCCAAACCTATCGATAGTAATAAAAATGTCAATGTGAAGTTTTCCTAGCGCTCAATGGACCACCATACAATAATATTGCCTAACGCCTGTAAACTAGACTGTACCGGGTCAAGCGCGCGCGCTCAGTCACTCGCTCGCTCCAGTCTGGCCACCTCTCATTACAACCAATGTGTTCTATTTTATATTTTAGTCGCTCACCCAGTCTGGCCACCTCTCATTACAACCAATGTGTTCTATTTTATATTTTAGTCGCTCGCCTAGTCTGGCCACGTCTTATTGCAACCAATGTGTTCTATTTTTTATTTTAGTCGCTCGCCCAGTCTGGCCGTCCCCTGAGGCCTCACTTTCGCAATAGACTAGACTGCCGATTACGGAGAGATCGAGGTTTGAAACCCGGTTGGGTGTATTGAAGGTAGTTTTTTTCTGGATGGTACTTTTCCCTGGATTGTTTTCCACTTTCCCTCCACGCAAATTCGGTTACTCATCCTCTAAATTCAACCTTCCTCATCTCTCATACATTAGTGGAATTAGTACATATGTGTAAAACCCGTACGAGTACTAAGACGTAGGGGTAAAAAAAAGTACTGCAACAGGCAATTTTTTTTCTTTAATGACGTCACAGCCGCATGTAATAGGGCCCTACACGATCAGTGAGACTCCACCAGTATTTGCAACGATACCGTACACGGTCAGTCTTCGTATCATTATTGTTATCAGTCTCGACTCCTGCGTGCAGCGTGCAACAATATGGATGATAAGGAAAGGGTGTGGGCATACTACGTTTGTTACTAAGAGTGAAGGCAATACTGACGAGCGCGCGCACACGGTCAGTTTTACTGTTGTACGTGCACACAGACAGCAAGGCGAGAAGCTATTACGAGCGGAGCGGGGTGGCACTTTTCTAGTTTACAAAATGGCGTCGTCAAAACTATCACGTAAACGAGTGGATACATGAGGTATGTCAAGACAGGAATTATTAGGAGGATGGATGAAGGGAGGGGGATCCATGGATCTATGGGTTTCAACCCCCCACCTCCCCATACATTTTCCAAAGTTTTTAATATGGAACTTAAAGATGGCCATGTATCAAACCTCAAATGTCTTAAAGGAATTCAATTTTCAGCAAATCTCCAGACAAATATTAGGCTAAATGCCTTCTAGAGACATCCGATTTTTAAAAGAAATAATACCCATGGGGGCCACTCTAAGTAGCTTCCGAAAGCATTCAATTTTAAAACATCTTTTGTGGGAAGATCACTTTCAATAGTTTCTAGGGGTATCTAATTTTAAAAAAGTCCTGTGGAAGAACACTTCAAATAGCTTTTATAGGCATATAAATTTTTAAATAAAATTAAGCGAAAAATACTCTAAATAGCTTTTAGGGTATTCCAGACTTTTAAAAAAAATTATGGATAAGGACCACTTGAAATAGATTCTAGGGTGATTTAATTCATTAAAATTTTCAAAATTTGCTGTAGGAGGACTACTTGGAATAGCCTCTAGGAGTAAATTTCAAAATATTTCGGGGATGAGGACACTCTCTTAAATAGCTGTTAAAAGAGTATAGTTTTCAAACATTTTCCAAATGAGGACCACTACAAATAGCTTTTAGGAGCATTCATTTTTCTAACATTAATTGAGGGAGAGAAGGGTATAAAGTTCCATCACTTCTGTGTGGAGTAACAATGTTTCTCTATCTTATGGCTTAGTAGTTAGTCTTAACATCATGTCATAAACTTAAGATTTTGAAACCCCCTCCCCAATATTAAATTCTTCCTACGGCCATGGGTGAATATCACCATTTGTTTACCGTACTATGGAGACATGAATCACGATTTATCGAGTGTACAAGGATGTCATTCGCACCTATGATTACATTCTCGGTATAAAGTCCTTGATGTTTTGGAGAAACAAACCACAAATTTGAGAAAACCTGCGGGATGGCAAATACTTTGGCAATCAGGAGCTCACCGTCCATCTTGTCACGTTAAATCGCTTTTGAAAACAAACTACAGTACTATTAGCGTAATTAATACAAAAGCATAAAACCCGAACGGATAGTAAAACGCGGTGCTAAAGAAAAAACAAACAAAGCCAAAAAATATATATTTTGTTAGAAAATAATTTACCTTGAAAGTATTAATCTCTAATAAATTATATTTATTTATTTATTTATTTTTTTCAAAAGCTAACAGACCAAGTCTAAAGTGAATTATATTTAAAATTCGCCCTCATCACGACGTTGTAAATCTCGACCAAATCGTGGATAGCCATTCACTTTCACTATACTCGTACTCTTTAGAAAACATGTGCGACCTTTATTTCCATAACTACTACTCTAAAAATAGCAGCTTAATTCAAGTTGAGTCATGGACAGTAATTTTATAGGTTTATTTATGCAATCAAACAAACCGCATGTCCGGTACTTCTCGGAAAGTATCGAGTCTAAAACAATGACGGACAACAGCCGTGTTCTCATTACGTGGGCAGTCGCACTTCTAAGTAACGCGTCACTTAGGTCGCGTGATTACGAGATTAATCAGCACCAAAGCGTCAGTACAAGGGTTGCACAAATTAGACGACCGACGAGATAGTGTTAATAGCTAATATGAGGGATGCACAATATGGAGAATATATTATCTTTTAAATGTAAATAGTTTATATTAACAGAGCTGCACAAAGTTGAGAATTGATTAGATGTAATGAGTGCTATACTTTATACCAGGGCTGCACAAAGCTAAAAACTGACTTTGTTAAGTGTTAGCTAATAAGTTTCTACCAGAGTTGAGAAAAAACTAGTTAATAATAGAACCGCGGTATTTTTTAGCGCTAGTGTTATTTTGAAATGCCTAACCTTAACTTATTATGAATACAATTTCAAACAAATATTTTCTAACATTAAAATGCTCTTGAAACACAACAGAGTAAAAGGGGGGAAATATACTATGCTGGATCTAATTTGTTTATAGGGCTTGGTTCAAATACTAGCCTACAGATATATTAATCCTCATCAGCTCTCGAATATAAGGGCATGTTCACACTCTATACACGAAAACAAAATATGACATGCACACACTTCGGCCTCATTGGTGTGTTTTGTTTGAAATGAAGTACTTATTTCACCTACTGTACCTTAGAGATAGACACTTTGTTAGAAAAGACTTAATAAATGATATTGAATGGTAATAAACTATTGCAATGGTGAAACTAGTACATACAAGTCTATGAGATGGCACGGAAATGCTCTCACTACTGCCAACAGAGGTCCATCAGCAAAGTCTCTGGACGTGTGAGATCGTCAGCCATCAGGAACACGGCCATGGTGACTGGTCGAACATTTGATACGGTATAGCAGAGGTGGGCAACATCTTTTTCAATGTAGCCACAGCTGTGGCGAATGAGATGTGAAATTCGCCACATCATGTGAAAATTGAGAAACAACGTTGCAGGAAATATCAAGTTACCACAAACACCAGGAAAAGTTTATTCTACTGAGAGAGTTGTCAAACTAAAATTCGCCACACTTTTATGGCAGATTCGCCACTTGTGGTGATTAGCGACAGGGTTGCCCACCCCAGCCGTGTAGTGTGTACGAGCTAGACGTACTACTCATTCTCCTGGGATATCTGTACAAGGGCGCCCATGTGGATTTGGGGAGGGGGGAGATTAGGCTCCCACCTACCGGGGGTGTGGTGCCCTCCTCGAGAGAAAATTTCAGAAATTTAACCTTGTGGGAGGGAATTTTAGAGGATCTGAACATAATTCTGAGCTAATTATGAGTTTGAAGAGCTAATTTTCGCAACAACAACAAAAAAAAGTTATTGAAAAATTTACAAATAAGGAAATTAAGTTGTAGCTGAACACATTGAAAAGGAACATTATATGTTTCACAAGTTTAATGAACAGAATAAAATGGAAATAAAGTTGTTGAAGAGGGAATGAGAGACAATCTACATTTTATTGTTTGTCTCTCTTTTTTTTTAGCACCGCGTCTTACTACCCGTTCGAGTTACACGCCTATGTACTAATTACACTAGTGGGTTAGGAATTGGGAAGGCTTAATTTAGAGCGAATTAACCCGCAGTTGCGTGGAGGGAGAGTGGAAAACCAATTAGAAAAAAACCCTCAGTGCACCCGACCGGGATCCAACCCCGATCTCACGATCTTAGACAATCTAGTCCAACACAATATTAGCGTGTTAGATCACACAGCCATTCAAACGGGTTTATCTCTGTGACTCCTATACTGATGATTAAAAGTTGTTACGATCAAATTGCAGCCAAATCTCAAAAATACAACTTAATTCGATCATAAAAATTAATAACATATAATATTACATATTGCAGAGGGATAAGGGGGCTAGGTATAATTTATATTAAGTGTATATGCANAGAGGGATAAGGGGGCTAGGTATAATTTATATTAAGTGTATATGCATTTGCGTATTAGGAGATCGGGAAACCATTTAGGAAATACACTGGCTGGGATTAGAATCCCAACCCCCTCTTCATTAGCATACTAAACTGCCTGACACTTTATTCCACGTGCCCAACAGTGTGGGTACAAATTTTAGTTGTTATTCAAAGAAGAAAAAACCTCTTTACTTGATAGATGTTTCCAATACTAGCTGTCCCAATATATTTTTATTTCATTTTTAACATTAATTTTGTATTGTGTTTTTTTGAATTAAAGATACAAAGGTGTAATATAATAATTGTAACAATCGCATTCATACACACGTGAAACATGTATGGAATATTAAAAAAAGCACGTATAAATGGGCATGTGGACTAAAGGTCACAGGTTCTTTTAGCCTGGTTTGCCGATGATGGGGAGATTGGGGTTGAAATCTCACTTGAGTGTATGGGACTTTTTTTCTTAAATGGGTTCCTAGTTTTCAGCAACGTAAATGTGGGTGCATTTCCACGAAACCCACTCTTTATTATTCCTTACCCATTAATGAAAGTAAAAGTATTAATAGTCCGGACGGGTATTAAGATTTAATGTTTACAAAATAGCTAAAATTCTTGGATAGCGAATCTGTATTTGTTGAAATCCCGCGTTGTTGATGGGGGCTACGTCTAGAAAGCGATGCTGTCCTTGCCCTGACAATGACAATGAAGGTGCGTGTGTGTCCACTGGCACAAAGGAACCCTTGGGCCCGCTTGGCCGAGCAACCGAGGCGAGGAAGTAAAGTGCTCTGCCGTGGACCTCACGTCGTGTCACCGTGTGAGACAGGGTTTCGTTTACAAGCAGGGCTACACTCTGTTGTTATAGCAACTAGACTGTGCTATAGTGGGAGGTTGACCTACAGCAAGGCGTTCATGTGACATGGACATCAATAGTAGGTGGTGGTTGACCTAGAGCAAGGCGTTCATGTGACATAGACATCAATAGTAGGTGGTGGTTGACCTACAGTAAGGCGTTCATGTGACATGGACATCACTAGTAGGTGGAGGTTGAACTACAGCAGGGCGTTCATGTGGCATGGACATCACTAGTAGGTGGAGGTTGAACTACAGCAAGGCGTTCATGTGACATGGACATCACTAGTAGGTGGTGGTTGAACTACAGCAAGGCGTTCATGTGGCATTGACATCAATAGTAGGTGGTGGTGGACCTACAGTAAGGCGTTCATGTGACATGGACATCACTAGTAGGTGGAGGTTGAACTACAGCAGGGC
>CABFOV010009392.1:0-19645 GCA_902141375.1 Timema poppense
CAGTGAAAATATTTTTTATTTGAAATAATAAGTCTCAATAACCTCAAATTAAGGTGGGGATATAGAGGGGGGAAAAGCTAAGGGTGGCGGGTTTGGTTTTTTTTGCAGTTTTTATAGCAAAACATATTTTTAGGACAAATTAAATCAAATCATTCTCCAGTAGAAATATAATTTTTTATTTTCTTCGTGTGGTGATATTAACAGTTGTTTAATATCCGTCAAGAGTGTCCTTGAATCTAATGAAAATTATTTTTATTATTTAAAACGTTTCTCATCCAATGCCATTAAGCTCATGACAGATATTTAAAAACTGTCTGTATCATCATGCGTAGAAAATTAAACTTTGTTTCTACCGGAAACGTATTTAATTTATTTTTGACCAAATAATTTTTTGATAAGAAAAACTAAGAAACACTGACCTTAACTCGTGTACCCCGAATCACTACCATAAGTACTTCACCTAACAGTGGCGTAGCAGTAAATAAATATTGGATTTCCTATGTTAATGTATTTAGGCTATGTTCAGGGAATTTTAAATATATATATTTAATATTGAAATAAAATCGATAAATTCTTTAATTATAAAAATAGTCTTACAGCGTCACTAAACATGTCTTTTTCTTGAAGAATTTTTTTTGCACTCATTCCTGGTTAGTTTCCTGTCCCCTCCATGTTTGTATGTAAAACAATCGGCCTGGAACGGGACCAACTCAGCCTCATGAGGAGAAATGAGAAGCTACTTGAATAAATAAGTAGTAGCTCCGGTCCAGAAAACTGAGATTGACAGCTGGCGGGTTCTTTGTACTGACCATATGGCACCCTATATCCGCAAATGTTGGCACTGTCTTCGCCAACATGTAATATCCACTAAGTTGGTACTTCTTGCTCGCGGGCTGATGCCAAGGAAAATTAAAAAACCATAATATACCACTTAAGCTATCTAATATGTTTTGAAAGAAAATGGTTTTTAGGAATTTTCCCGCGAGGTTTTAAATTAAAAAAGTTCCTAGAACATATGTTTAAGTGCTTGGTTAACATCATAAATGTTAATGAAGGGGTGATGGGCCCAAAAATTTATTAATTTTAAACGCAAGCAAGCAAATAAATTAAACTGTGGTACTATATATTTATTTTATGGTTGATAAAACTCATTTCACTTATATATTTATTTATTTTTGTTTTGAAAATAATAGCATTTCAAACCCCAAGGATATGTTTGGACTATGGAAAAATAAGAACAAACGTCATATGAAGAAATTGAGTTTTGGAATCTGAATTTTTATTTCTGAGGTGAGAAAGTTTTATTTTATTTTTATGTAAGATTTTTTTGGGGTGTTTTTGGCTAGACGTGCTAATGTCATGAATAAAATAATTTAAAAAAATTTTAGGGTTAATTGATTAAACATATATTATTATTATTAATTTTGATCCACGTCTTACTCCCGTTTATATTATACCCTTATCTAATAATTAACATAATGTGATAAGGATGAGTAAGGTTGAATTTAGAGTAAGTGTACCCGAATTAGCGTAGAGTGAGAGTAGGAAGTAATTTAGTAAGATGCGACCTCAGTACACCCGGTTTTAATATGAACCGGAAGTCCAGTGTATTTCGAGAACTACGCTTTAAACGACGTGACCACTGAAGCAAGTCACACTCTTATCATAGATGAATAAATAGATAAAATCAAGGAAAAAGTATTTTTTTGTTTAAATTTTTTATGAAATGTTTAGTTCTTAAACTAAACTACTTTGTGGTGCAAAACTATAATGATAAAAATAATATTATGTATGAATTTCCATCAAAGCTCTAAGTTTTAAGCTTGTTTATAGTTTATCTAGAATAAATTTCTTTTGTTTTTCTCGACGGGCAGGTGATGTTTCACTATCAATATGCTAACCCATACCCAGCAATATATCAAACTTGACGTTTTCATTCCGTATTAGCTGGGGAACTCCATTTTCCACTCGACTGCTTATGACTTTGCAGACACGGAAATGGACCTCCACGTGAGCATAATATGTCAGCACGCCCAACAGGACATATTACACTATTATCATTTCAGGAACATTCTATTCATGTTAAAAGTGCTATATACAATCATAAAGAGAATTTTTTAGTATATTTTGTCAGGTGACTATTCAATCGTTAAATGGGTATTTCCCTCATTTGAAACATAGAAGTAAAAGTGGGTCCGGTGCCCTGTGTAAGCAAGCACTCAATCCAGTATACACAGGTTTTGTAGCCAGTGTAAGCAGTCCTTGTACCCAGGATAAACACGCCATGTACCCAGTGTAGCAAGCACTTTATCCGGTGTAAGCAGGCCCTTTTACAGTGTAAGCCAGCACTTTGTCCAGTGTAAGCAGGCCCTGTTACAGTGTAAGCCAGCACTTTAATCCAGTGTAAGCAGGCTCTGTTACAGTGTAAGCCAGCACTTTATCCAGTGTAAGCAGGCCCTGTTACAGTGTAAGCCAGCACTTTATCTGGTGTAAGCAGGTCTTGTAGTCTACTTAAGAAAGCCTTATACCCAGTGTAAGCAGTCCCTGTACTTTGCTCATGCAGGCCCTGTTACAGTTTAAGCCAGCTCTTTATCCAGTGTAAGCAGTCCCTGTACCTTACTCATGAAGGCTCTGTTACAGTGTAAGCCTGAACTTTATCCAGTGTAAGCAGTCCCTGTGCTTTGCTCATGCAGGCCCTGTTACAGTTTAAGCCAGCACTTTATCCAGTGTAAGCAGTCCCTGTACCTTGCTCATGAAGGCCACTGTTACAGTGTAAGCCAGCACTTTATCCAGTGTAAGCAGTCCCTGTACCTTGCTCATGAAGGCCCTGTTACAGTGTAAGCCTGCACTTTATCCAGAGTAAACGGGGCCTGTTACAGTGTAATCAGATCCTGTACCTTGCTCATGAAGGCCCTGTTACAGTGTAAGCCTGCACTTTATCCAGTGTAAGCAGTCCCTGTATCCTTGCTCATGCAGGCCCTGTATCCAGTGTAAACAGGCCCTGTTCCCCCACCAGCAGGTCTGGAGGGCGCCACTAGCTATGTGATACCGTACTTCAGTCCCAAGGCTCGATAAATATATCAGAACGACACGCGACGCCGCGACATGGCCCCAGTTCTCTGTCATAAGCTTTTAACTTTCATAAATTATTACTGCACTCTCTTTACACAAATATACTCGATGAAGGTTCCCCCTCCCCCCCCTCACACGAGTGCTCATTTCCTCTTTCTCTTTTTATCATAACAAAAAGTACGTGATCCAGTAGTAGCTGCTGTTATTTTCTTAATGTCACTGATAGAAAACATGCATAAACTGTTATTGTAATATGCTATATTGTATTCTCCAACATTATTTTATAATATGAGAGGTCTGTTTTAAGATTTGTTTTTAATTTTAATCGATAATAAGATGGCTTTATAGATTATTAATCGTTCCACTCACTGTTGAAATGTTTCCAACTGTTTCTCATAGAAGAGTGAAAAAGTATTTAACTAATACTTTTAATTACATTTTATTACACCATATTTCAAACTCGATAAAACAAAACCAATGCTTGCTTTTTAAAACCATAGAAATGTACTGTCTTATTATAGGTCTAGTACAAATGTATTTCATTTTTTTATTCATTTAAGAAGGGATTGTAAAGGACTTGAGAAAATGTGTTTTTGCAGTTTTTATGGCAAAAATGTTTTTTTCCAAAATAAATACATTATTATTCCAGTACAAACATAGAATTTAATTTTCTTCACACAGTGACCTCAACATTTCTTAAATGTATCTCAAGGTTGTTCTGAAATTGAATGACAACTTTTTCTCTTAATTTGAAAAGTTTGTTAGATAATGCCTATATGCTCATGAGATATATTCAAGAACTGTTTATATCAACATGTGAAGAAAATTACTATACATTTGTATTGGAGAATTATTTTATTTATTTTGACAAAAAAAAAAGTTTTGCCATAAAAACTGCAAAGACACTGGCATTTATTCACGTCCCTTTCCAACCCATATTAAAGTTTTATAGCTGACTAATAGTGATTTTAAGAAATTTAAATCGAAATATAAGAGTATTAAAAAAACTTTCAAATTGATTTGTTATTGTAAAATGAGTAAGAAAACTTAAATGCACTGCGCCTTTTGAGCTCATTAAATTTCGCTATTAGTCTAGGGATGAAAAATGTAAAATTTAAAATAAATATGACCTTAATCTCGGGGAGGAAGAGTGGTAAAATATAATTAATCATGGACACGATTCGAACACCAATCTACCAGTCACTGGCGACATATGTAATAGGTGTACGAGATTGACACTTATAGTGCACTTGTCCACCGATGCGATGTTTAATCATAATAATTATTTATTTAGCACCGTATCTTACTACCCGTTCGGACCATACTCTTAAGTACTAATTACGGTTGAATTTAGAAGTTAACCCGCAGTTGCGTGGAGGGAGAGGGGAAAATCATTTTGGGCCCTCCGCCCCCCCGTTCCATCGAGTGAGATTTGAACCTCGTTATCCTAGTCCTCAGCAGTCTAGCTCAACAAGAAACTATCACGTTAGCCAACTACGCCACTGAGGCAGGTATTAATGGTTAAAATGAGATCATCTTATGGAACGCATTCTTAAGATATTGTGAAATCTCTCGCGATTTTATTCTTACAAATATAAATAAGTTATTTTCTCAATTGACTCCCAAATATAATCTCTTAGGCGAGGATGTAGGAAACTCAAGCAAAGGGCAGTAGGCCTATTTATGCAGTTTATATATCAAAGTTCCAAACTTGTCTTAGGTCAAAATAAATTAGATATTTCTCCAGTAGAAAAGTAGTTTAGTTTTCTTCACTTGATGATATCAACAGTTGTTGAATTAAAAAAATTTATTTTAATGCCGCTAGGTTCATGACAGATAGTCAACCACTGTTGATATCACCATTTGAAACAAAATTAATTTTATTTTACTACCGAAGAACAGTTTTAATCATTATGGCTAAAAAAAAGTTTTTAAATAAAAACTGCAAAAAAAAAACACTGCCCTTTGCTTGTATTCTCTACACTCCCAACATAATTATGTTAAGTTAAATGTAACAATTGGCACAAAGAACTTGATCTGTGTGTGTAATATAATAATTTACTAAGATTACAGTTTAAGAGTATTTGAGAAATGGGATGTTTGAATGAGGGCCTCATTGTATATATTTTGAGCACCACGTATCCTACTAACGGTTCGGTCTATACGCATATGTAGAATAATAATTACACTAATGAGATAGGTTTGAGGAAGGATGGATTTTTAAAGTGTATCTGCATATACATCAAAGTATAATGTAAAACAATTTTAGTAAAAAAAACAACTTGGGACACCCCACCGGGATTAGAACGCTGACATTCCCTTCATTGGTATTCCAGTCTATTTAGATCACCGATGCAGGGCTTGGTTCTACAAAATTCCATTCAAAAATAATTTAATAAGGTAAAATTATATTTTTTAAATCTTTTCTTTAGTGATATTTAAGCCCCAAACATTTGACTTAACTCTTTACTGTTTTATAACAAGTCTCAGGACCGCTAATATTATATAACAGTATTCAAAAGTCCATTGAATCACTTACCTGGCATAATACATTTGCGTAATGTATTAAAATTCTTATTACATTAAAATTAAGAAAAGGTTATATAGTAGAGATATTGGTTTGTATCCCGGTACTGTCCAAGAAGGTATTATAGTATTGGTGGTAGCCACTTCGGTGGCAGAATGGTCTAAAGCATCATTCTCGTGTTAGACTGGTCTACTGAAGAGCGGGAGATAAGGGTTAGAATCTCGGTCGGTTCTACTGAGGGTGGCTTTTCCAAAATGGTTTCCCACTCTCCTGATAAACAAATGTGGGTATATTACCTCTAAAATAATTCCTTTCTTATCCCTATCCCAGTAAAATAATTATAATGTATGCGTATAGCCTGAACTGATAAAGACGTGGCGATAAGAGGAGGGGAAAAATAGTTATTGGTGAAAATGTTGATGGTGTAAACGTTTTTAGGAGTTCATCATGAAGAAATGCCCAAATCATTTGTGTTTTATACCTAATTTTAATAGTCCTTTTATTAGCATTTAATTGATCTTCTCCAACACCAATTTAGGAATAAATATATTAACTATACCTTCATAATAAATAAATAGGCCAGAATTACTCTTAACCTAATTAAAATCCCCCTCCCGTAAACCCATTATTTATTTATAAAACATAACAAGAATTTAATGCGTTGGTCGTTACGCTTCATTTCTTGGGAGAGTGCATACAATATGCAGCTTCACTTCTTTAGATAATCTTAACTCCAATCATATTTTAGTTTTTAGCTTTAGGCACAATTTCCCCATCACCATTTTATTACAAAGTTTGTAAATACTATTGTAGTAAGACAATATAAGAGCCAATGTAATTAAATATCATAAACTATATACTAGCTTTCGTTGAGTGGAAAATAAATATCTAAGAGCTTAATCTGTCCAACTCAACCATATCGAGATAAGATTCTACATTAAAGTATTCCATTTTTTTTTCAGTGAAGGAGAATCAAGTGAATTGAAAAATACAAAATCGTTAAAGTAGACATCATGTATTTCACTTGATGGAAGAAGCAGGGAAAAGGGGGGCCATGGACCCTTCTTACAGACAGGGAGAGTCTTGTAATATTAATTACAGACGTTGTCTTGTGTCATGAGCCCATTAATTGTATTTGTTTTGTTCTAAATCCTAAGACATTCTTGATTAACGCAAAAAGTATTTATTTTCTTCACATTTTTATCTCTTAAAGTTAATAAACGTGTTCTTAGAGCATATACTAAATATAAATTGATATTTTTGGTTAATTTTTTATGCATCTACCTGTATTCATGGGCATGCATGAAAAACTTCAAGTCTGTTTAGTCTAGTTTACTGGTGATATAGGTTCGAGTCCCGGCCTTGTTCATTGAGCGTGGTTTTTTCTATATGCAAATGTGGGTACACTTCCTCCCAAATGTACGTTGCACATATATATCTCATTGACGTAATCACATATGAATATATGTGACAAAAAGCAAAATAAAATTATTAGCCTTTTATATAATATTTACTGTATGATAATATTATTATTGAACATTTATTCAGTGTATTTATTTAGCACTGCGTCTTACTACCCGTTTGGGTTATACGCTTTATTCAGTGTAGTACAATAAATTACAAAAACTTTGAATACACCAAACAAGAGTTTTACTAATTGTTCTTTATGGTTGTGAAACGTTCTCTTACTGCCTTACATGATGAGAAGAAATTTAGGGTTTTCGAAAACAAGTTACTTTGGAAAGTATTTGGTCCAAACAGGGACGAAGATACTGGAGATTTGAGGTTACATAATGATGAGCTATATACGCTGTACTGCGTGTATTCAACACGGAACCCAAGCCGCATTATGCGCATGCGCAACGTAGGATGGTTAAAGATGCAATGAGTGTGAAAACCAAACTGACAAAGTCCTATCACTGCACAGCATATCTTAGTTTACAGTATCTCCATGACTTCTTTGCAGCTTACTGACAGCTTTGAAAAGTTACCAGACCAAATTATGTATCCCTTCGCCGAACCATATGATCTTCAAAAAACATGTGTTTAGCAGCTGTCACTTCTGACGGTCAAAATTGAGGTATTAACCTAAATGTTGACTGTCAGAAGTCAGCTGTGAGCTGTCAGTCAGCACCAAAGAAGTCATGGGGTTACTGTAGCTTATCTTTCTGTGTATATTGATTGACTTTTAGAATGAGCAGAGATAGGTTGTGACGATTTTGACTGGCTGTAACTAGTACACCAATACTACTAATAATAATTGCAATAATAATAACCTATATACTTTGGCGCCCAGTTTTATTACTCGCCCGTGCTATCAGTATCTAACCACGCACCCAAAGATTCGTAGAAGAATAAGAAGAGTTCATTGTCATGTGTAGCGGCCCTGAAACATTTGGGTGAGCGTGTGTGAAGGGGTACATGTGTGCCTACCTACCATGTCATCATGAGCACGAGGTATGCGTTCACTCACGTGGGGCGGTGACTTTAACATTGTCAAGAGCGAAAGTACTCTTCCATCGGTACGAACCATATATAAGAGTGTAAGGACGTAGAGACAGTCACATTCTGTGAATTTTGGATCCTCGGCTCACACCAGCAGACACGATGAGATGGGTGAGTTGGTCATCATTTGGGAAATGTTGGGTGTTTTGTAAGGTCTGGATCCATGGTGGTGGCTTGGATTCAACTGTAAGAAGTCCTTAGATAGCTTTGGTGTGACGTATGGATTTTAAACATACACACATACATATACGCCATTCACGGTAGGAATTACTCTCTAGGTCTTTTTTCCTACCAATATCCTACTATATAATAGATTTCTGGTAGGGAAAAAGGTCTTTCAGAAAACAATTCCTACGGTGAACGGACTTTATCTAATCATGACGTTCCCTTATGGGGAAAGCAATAACTTTGGCATATAATTTTAAAAAAAAATCACTCCGTACTTAATTCGTCCTCACCAACTTTCTCCACACCTCTATATCATTTCATACTCCCTTTACTTCAACAACATCCATACACGGAGTCATACAGGCTCCTTTATTTTTTTAAAGGCTGATTCACACTGAAAGCTAAGCTCAACTAAGCTAAGCTAAGCTAAGCCATGCATTGCCTTGCTACAGTGCTCTTTTAAATTTTATTTCCTATTGCTAGCCGGAAAATTTTTCTATATTCCATCTTGAGCCATCTTATGGTGTACATTCGCATAACGAAGCTTGAGCTACTTGTTGAACAGACGCAGTGCTGAATTGTTGAAACTAACCAAATAATTGTTGAAGTTTTGTTTACAGTATACCTCATGTGTATTTAAATAATATTCTACATAAGTTTTATATTTAAAAAGGATTTTTATATTGCAATAAAACCGTTGATGGTACAAGTCAAACCTCCACCACCTACATTTTCTTCCTCTTCCAAAACAGCTGCCAATAGTAGCAACTCCTCTTCCTCACTTCAATCCTCTGAACTCAAACAATACAATTTGGAGAATGACATGACCTCACTGGATAAGACCAGAAATAAACAACAGTTAAATTCAGGAGGGAAAAGAACTATAACCTAGCTTAGAAATGAGTGTGAAAACCAACTGATAAAACCTCTCAGCACAGCATTGCATAGCTTAGCCTAGCATTCTGTGTGAACCAGCGTTTAGTGTTTTTCTTTTTCACACATTCGTCTACAACATTTAGCAACATCTTACATAGCCTACCAGTGACCTTGAGGTCTAGGGGTAAGGTGTCAGACTTCTGTGCCGGGGTCCGGGGTTCAATCCTCGATCCCAGCACAGATTTATCTGATTGCCAAACCCTTCCTTCACCTCTGACAAGACATCTTGTGAATGTGGGGAATGCCAGGCCTCCACCGTGGTTCGGATTCCACGTTAAACTGTAGGTCCTTCATTTCATCTCACAATCACCCTACCATTGCACATTAGCGTAAGTGCGTATAACCCGAACGGGTAGTAATACGCGGTGCTAATAATAATTACATAACCTANATCTCACAATCACCCTACCATTGCACATTAGCGTAAGTGCGTATAACCCGAACGGGTAGTAATACGCGGTGCTAATAATAATTACATAACCTACTCCTTCCTTATGTTCCACACACTATACTTTGATCTATTTGTGTATTCACTAGACGTAAATATATGATTTTTTAATATTTTTTTTAGATTATATAGAGCTCTAGGTATTACTATCCCCGAGCTATCCCCAATTGTATACCCATCGGGGGTAGGAATGAGGAAACTAGAATTTGTAGAAGTGAAACTAAATTTTTTGTGAAAGGGAGTTTGGGACACCATTCGTGGAGTACCACTTCAGTACACTTGATTTTGACTTGAACATAACGACCTTCCTTTCACGGACAAACACGACGAAACAAGATTGAAACCTTGCCCTCATTTAGAGTTGGGTAGGCCTACATATTTTTTTTAAATCATCGTTGTATAAACTAAATTGTGAAATGGTATTTTGGGGCGGAGGATTGATAATTAGTGAGAAAATTTAAGGGGCTTAAATTTCTTCTCAATAGTTACGGGATTAGAGCTTAGTTTCCATGGTGGTTGCCTTTTATAGAGTACCATAAACTGGAACCTTATTAATCTGAACTAAGTGAGACTGAAGCTTTTTGAATTAACGAAAATTCGGACTAAGTGAGAGAATACAGTGATACAGTATTTTCACGGATTTTAAATTACAGTTGAATGAGTTTAATCAAATTTTCATCTATTTAACTTATGTATAACAATGTAAATGTACTGTTATTATTTTTGTTACATTAAAGCACATTGTGATGACTATAAAATGTAAATACTAATAGTTTATTACCAGATATCACTGGGTTTTTTTTTACAATTAATTTTCTCTTAACTTTGAGCTTGTTTAAACAATAGATATATTCCATTTGAATTAAATTTTTTACGGTTTACCGATAGGTGTGTTTGAATTATCTGTAACTCCGGACTATCAGCTTTCGGTCTACTGGGGTCTTAGTGTAGCCTATTATTTCTAATTTTATAATATACATTCCCAAGTTCACGAACTAAATATTTTGCAAAGATTTAGCAAAAAATTAATTGAGTTAATAAAAATAGATTTTTAACTATTATTGCAATATGAAAAATATAAAATTAAAACGTTTTGCTCGAATTTTTTTCTTTCAAACTGGCCCATTAACTTTACACACAAAATAAAACCATTCGGCCTGTAATATCAAAATTGATGCCAACACCTGGTTTAAAGAGTCAATCTCCTCACAATAGACTGGATCGCCGAAGATGGTCAGATCGGGGTTCGAGTATCGGTAGGTCATTCTCTCCCTTCATAATAAAACAGTATAGATGCGCTCTTTCACGGAGCTGCATCTCACTATGGTATAATAAAGTAGGCTTGCATCTACGGCTACGTCCTCTTAAAATGGTTCACCCTTACCAAATTAATTAAATAATACTGTCTGAAAGCCCATTATTCTGAAGAGTTAATCAGCTACTTGAATCAAAACGCGTTACGCTATCTCAATTTATGTTTGAAGTTTTAATTTATTTATTTTATTTTAGAAAGTGGATTTCTGGGTCACACAGTAGAGTGGAGTCGAGATCAGATAAGACCATAGATGATTATCGTGCAGTAAAGTTAATAGGGAAAGAACGAAAGCAAAAACTAACACACGCGACTGGGCTCTTTTTTTTTCGGTCATGATATATTTTTTCAACGGTTATAATTTTTTTTTATTCCATTGTTTTTTTCCTCTCTCCTAAAACTATATAACCTTATTTCATATCGCCTTCATTTTTCCTGTCTTCATTTTCCTTTTTTTATTTTCATCTCACTTTTCCTTTCTCACTAATTGTGTGATAAAAGTTTGCGTGATGCAGTTTGATGCCCGCATTCGTTAGATTTGTAATGAGCGCGTGTTTGCTTGTCTTTTGAAAGCAAGCTTCTTTCTCCTGCGAGAATACCCAGTTTGAATCCCAGCTGATATTTTTTTTATTATTATTTTCTTTGCTTAAGTGGCCCAGCAAGTTTTGAATAATTCAGTTTGATTCCTAGCGAAGAATATTATTTTACAGATTTCTATTAAAAAAAATTTTGGGGGGATAAAAATAGATCAAATATTGTTCCAGTAGAAACACAGAGATTAATTTTCTTTTCATTATGATATCAACAGTTGTTGAATATCTGTCAAGGATGTCCTGGAATTTATTGACAACTTTTTCTTAATTTTAAACGTCTATCTTCTAATGCCTCTATATTTATGTTGACCAAAAATATTTATATATAAAAACTGCAAAAACACTGCCTTTAATTCACGTTTCCTACACTCCCACCTTAAGGGGGTTCCTAAGTAGCTGAGATATTGGCAATAAGACGTTTCACTCAAGTTAAATATTTATAAAATTTATATTAGTACAAGAGTTTTGTGTTTATTGGAATAACTACAAAACTATTTCCGATGATTTTATATTTAAAATTATATTGAATGGTAATCATAGTTTAAAAGTGTACTGTTTCCACTTTGGTTAATCAAAAATATACATACCTCGGTTTACTATTGAGAACTTTTTTTATTGTTATTATTTAGCACCACGTCTTACTACCCATTCGAGTTATACGCTTTAAGTACTAACTACGCTAATGGATTAGGAATAGGGAAGGTTGTATTAGAGGAAGTGAATTCGCATTTGCGTGGAGGGAGAGTGGAAAACCATTTTAGGAAAAACTACCCCCAGTTCACCAGACTGAGATTTGAACCTCGATCTCCCCTTCCTCAGCAGTCAAGCTCAACACGACTAGCGCGTTAGTAAACTAGGCCACCGAGACGGGTCATTAATAAATAAATTCTTAGTATTTGATAGGTTGGCCATAGTTGTGAATATATTTTTTAATTATTTTATATTACAATTATTTAATAATTACGCTGGTGTCTTAGAGATGGGGAAGGTTTATCTTATAGTAACTGTACCCAAATTTGTGTGGAGATAGACTAGAAAACTAATTAGGAAAAACCACTCGATAACCGACTGGGATTTTAACCCCAATCTTTTCACTTCGGCAGTCCAATCTATTACGAGAGTATCGTTTTAGATCAGGATGCTCAAACATATATAATCCCTAGAGCTAAATCTGATTATCAGTTTGCACCCCGGGCTGATGATGGTATTCATTAGTCCAATCAACTAAATTCAGGTATAAAAACACTTAATAAACAATTTCTTTTAATATTCGAATATAAATTCAATTCTTTCAGATTTTATAAACAAAAAAAAATTTATTTCCCAAAGATATATTAGGAAATACGTATGCACACATTCCCAAGACAACTTATCGCTATAAATATATAGCTATACAAATTTTTAGTAATCAAATAAATGCATAGTAAAATGCAATTATGACCTTTTAAATTAAATATCTATATTTGAATCATTAGCTATTTCACATCTTCCACGAAGTGTTTCTCCTCAACCTCACTACAAGATAATTTAAGGACCACATTTTCGGTGAGTGCGGATAACCAGTTGGACCAAAATGGCTTAGGACTATTCGACCACCGGAGCTTGTACTAGCTTAAATATATTTAAACTAGCTTAAAAAAAAATCTCTCCCAATGCACACGTTTGAAACAAAGCGCTACTAATATATTGTGACATACTTCGGTGGCCGCACGGTCTAAGATGTCTTTCTCGCAATAGAATGATCTGCCAATGACAGGGAGATTGGGGTTCGAATCATGGACGGGCGTACTGAGGGTGATTTTTTTTCAAAATGGTTTTTCCCTATCCTTCCAGGCCAATGCCGATGCAATTCTTCGGAATTCAATCTTCCTCCTCCCTAACTAACTAGCGTAATTGGTACATATGCGTTTAACCTAGTGTATAAGTTTTAAGAAGTGGTGCTAAAAAAACATTCTTGTGGTTGTTCGTTAAAGGTGATATTCTCCACTATGGTGCTTTCCGTCCTGGCAGAAGAACTGAGGAAGGACACCCTGAGGAAGCATGACAAGCGAGGAGTCTACGGTTTGAGTCCTGGAGGAGACTTGGGCGGGGGTGGTTACGGATCAGAAGTCTTCTCCCAGGGTGGCAGCTTCGCCGGCAGCGGAAGCGGTTTGGGACACAATAGTGGAAGTTTTGCTGACAGTGGAAGCAGTTTTGGACACAGTTTTGGAAGCTTTGGTGACAGCGGAAGCAGTTTTGGACACCTCACCGGGAGCTCCGGCGACAGTGGAAGTAGTTCCGGACACAGCGGAAGCAGTTTGGGACACAGTATTGTAAGCTTCGGTGACAGTGGAAGTAGTTCCGGATACAGTGGAAGCAGTTTGGGACACAGTATTGGAAGCTTCAGTGGCAACGAAGGTAGTTCCGGACACAGCGGAAGCAGTTTTGGACACAGTATTGGAAGCTTCGGTGGCAGCGGAGGTAGTTCCGGACACAGCGGAAGCAGTTTTGAACAGAGCACCGGGAGCTCCGGTGACATTGGAGGTAGTTCCGGACACAGCGGAAGCAGTTTTGGACACAATATTGGAAGCTTCAGTGGCAGTGGAGGTAGTTCCGGACACAGCGGAAGCAGTTTTGGACACAGCACCGGAAGCTTCGGTGATGGTGGAGGAATTTTCGGGCAAGGTGGAATCAAGTTTGGACATGGTGCTGGAAGTTTAGGTAATAGCGGAGGTAGTCTCAAACATGGTGGGAGCAGTTTTGGAAAAGGGTCAGGGAACTACAAACTAGGTGGTGGTAGTTTCGGACGTGGTAGTGGAAGCCTCGGCCACAGCTTCAGCGGTCACAGGTTCGGACACAACCTACGCCACGGGGGTTTCGGTGTCCACCAGCGCTACAGCGGCCACGGTTATAAGCTGCCCAGCAAGACTATCACGATCCACCAGGAGGTAAAGGTCCCTTACCCTGTACCTCATCCTTATCCCGTCAAGGTTCCCATCGAGAAGCCAGTCCCAGTACCAGTCGACAAACCCGTACCTTACCCTGTGAAGGTACCCGTTGACCGTCCTGTCCCTGTTACGGTCGAGAAACCCGTGCCGTACCCAGTAGAAAAGCATGTCCCGTACCCGGTGAAGGTCCACGTGGATCGTCCCTTCCCGGTACATGTCCCAGTCGAGAAGGAGGTCCCATACCCGGTGGAAGTTAAGGTCCACGTACCTCAACCGTACCCTGTTCACGTGGATAAGCCATACCCGGTCTACTTCGAGAAAGAGGTGGCCATCCCGTCTCCATACCCCGTCCACGTCAAGGTGCCCGTACCCAAACCGTACCCCGTGCACGTGAAGGTGCCCTACACCGTAGAGGTGGACAGGCCGTATCCCGTACACGTCAAGGTTCCCGTCGACCGGCCCTATCCAGTTCCGGTCCCGAAGCCGTACCCGGTGACAGTTGAGAAGCATGTACCTTACCCCGTGGAGAAACGGGTACCATACCCGGTCAAGGTACCCGTTGACCGTCCTTACCCTGTACCCGTGGATAAACCGTACCCGGTGACTGTAGAGAAGCATGTGGCCTACCCTGTAGAGAAACACGTGCCGTACCCAGTAGAAAAGAAGGTGCCGTACCCTGTGAAGGTGCCGGTGGACAGGCCTGTACCCGTACCAGTGCCAAAACCGTACGCTGTCGAGGTCGAGAAAAGGGTTCCGTACCCAGTGGAGAAACCGGTGCCTTATCCAGTGAAGGTGACTGTTGAGAAACCGGTTCCATACCCTGTGGAGAAACCGGTGCCATACCTGGTTAAGGTGCCGGTTCACGTGCCGGTTGAGGGCCATCATGATTCTGATCATGAATACAAGAGTCATCATGAATACTAGAGCATGGTTCATCGTAAACATTGGTGCTATCATGAATATAAAAGCTATCATCTATGATTACAAAGCTCTTAGTAAGCAACGTTTTGAAGTTCTGAACAGTAAAAATGGATAACCCCAAAACCAACCTTTAAATATGTTCCTTTAATTATCAAAATTTATTATTGGCGATAATGTAATCCTTTTGTTAAGTTTTGTTTCTTGTTAAATGTGTTTTATTTATCCGTATTAAAATACAATTGATTTTACTAAAATGTTTGTTATTATTGAAATTGTTAGATTCTCTCTCTCTATATATATATATATATATATATATTACTATTTTAATTAATCCATGTAAAATACGGAAGGCTTAATACAAATCTCAAAGAACAATACACCAAGTTAAACCATTTATTAGAAACCTAATTATTAAATAAAAAAAAATGTTCACTTTAAAAAAAATATATTTTAGGGTATTTCTGGTGAATTAGGCTGTTATTTTATGGAAGAAATCTACTTTTATCCAAAGGTGAAAGAAAAAAAATCACGAATGTTTTACAAATTTAAACATTATCAAATACTAAAAGTCCAACTTTAGTTACTTGTACAGCTATTTGGTAAAATCATCTTATGATAAAATATTTTAAGAAACACCTAATATTGAACCTATGCCCCTTAAAACATTATTAACCTCCGTAATCACATTTTATATTAAATAAATTGAAAATAGATTCGAAATTTCAAATTTATTGGACTGTTTATGACATACAATATATATTAGCGTAGTTTTACTCTCTCAAATCAGGAGAAAGTATTATAATAATGAAAAAAGTCAATCTTTGGATTATGATGATTCACGTTTTATGTGAACGTGAACCCCAAAAATGTTGGATTTTAAAATTCTGTATGTCTGTCTGTCTGTCCCTGGCCTTGGATCCAAAATGGTCTATGAGTTTTGCTCAAACTTGATATTTAGATTTCATTGAGCTTTAACTCGGGTAGTTTTTAAAATTTTTAGCCCTAGCCTTTGTAATGATAATGGTTTGGGCCCCTCTTATTTATCTGAAAATCAAGGATAAAGTATAATGTTTATCTTTTAGACTAAAGAACAATAAATAAAACATTATTTTATGGTTCATCCAAATTTTAAGCATAACATTTTTAATATTAAATTCTTAATTCTAGCAATATTTGACTATTAATATCATTTTGATCAATTCGTATTATTTATTTTAACGTGTTTTAAACATATAAATTATTATTATTATTATTATTATTATTATTATTAGCACCGTGTCTTACTACCCGTTCGGGTCATACGCACTTACGCTCATGTGTAATGGTAGGGTGATTGTGAGATGAAATGGAGGACCTACAGTTTAACGTGGAATCCGAACCATGGAATCCGAACCACGGTGGAGACCTGGCATTCCCCACATTCACAAGACGTCTTGTCAGAGGTGAAGGAAGGGTTTGGTAATGAGATAAATCTGTGCCGAGACCGAGGATTGAACCCCGGACCACCAGCACAGAAGTCCGACACCTTACCCCTAGACAGCCATGTCACCTTTAAACATATAAAATGTTTTCAAAAAGTATAATTAAAAGTTACGACAATTACAAATACAAGCAGAAAAATATTCAGTGTCTTTCTATAACTAAAAACAAAACTAATGATGAGGCCAGGTTTTACTTCCAACAGCAGAGGGAGAAGAGCAGCCTTATATAAGGGATGGAAAGGAAACTTCAGAAGACAAGTCCGAGTCCTTTGGTCTCACAAACAAGATCTATGTCATTCTAATGTTCAAGTTACAATCTTAAGAGTACGTAATCAGTTTAATAAATAGTATTAAAGTATTAAAATCAATAATATTTGGGTTTTTTATTTAAATAATAAGTCTAACCCTCAATAAGTTGTGAATATTTTCCAGTTACAGTGGAACCTGAATAATTCAAACTTGAATGTACCAGGGAACAATTCAAATTAAACAAGTTTATTTAAAGTAATTTCCTTTTTCTTTATCACTGCTACTTCATCAACCAAAGTTAATGATTGATGACTGTGGCTTGGACAGTGACGTCATGACACACACACACACACACACCCAACTACTGTACAGTATGTACTAAGCAAAAACTAAACAACAAAACCGAATAAACTCACACGTCACAAGAATATCACTACGACATAATCACTAAGAACAGCGCACGTAACCGCTCGAGAGGTTTGACCTTGACTAACGGAGTACAGAACTGTACTTGTAAACAAACACGTATAGGTGAGCGGGGGAGGGGGAGGGGCATGAATAAAGGTATTGACCGCACTGCTTAGAACCATAAAATTATCATAGTTATCACCAACCGATGGGCTATATTGTAAATTGTAACGTCTCAATTGCTGCCCAACAGTGGGGCATGCACAGTACGTCATCATCATAAATTGTTACGTTAAACATTCAAATTAAGGGTAGTTTACTGAAAAGTGATTTTGTTTGAGTTTCATATATTTCGAAAATGGCTTTAACGATTATGATCAATATAAATATCTATGATTTGTTTGCAATGACCAATAGGACTGTATCATAGTTTTTGGGAAAAATTCTTTTAAGGGCAGTAAACCAATGGTGAATTTTTAAAAATTCTAAATATTTTGCAAAATGTTTCTAAATATTTTGTTTAAAATGTTTATCGGGGGACTGTGTGGTATATAAACAAAACTATATTAATTTGTTCCTAAGGTAAGAAATCATTGTATAGGTAGTTTACTGATGAATGATTTTTCATATACTGTCATGTTTAGTTTACAGATTTAATTTTTTTTAAATATTTAAAAAAAATGGCTTTAGTTATTTGGTTCAGAATGGGTATTTGTTAGGTTATTTGCATTAAAGATAGTTGTATGGATTTGTTTTTTCTAAAAAATTTTTTATTAGTATTGAGCAATCTTATTATAATTTGAATTTATTGAAAATAGCTATAATTATTTGGTTAAAAATTGGTATCGAGGGACAATTCTATATGATTAGAAATAATTTCTCTATATTTATCTAAAATAAATTAATTTAAGGGTAGTTGTTTCAAATCTTCAATGTTTAAATTTTTTGAATTTGACCTTAAAGATTGAATTCAAATTTAATTATTTTTCATGGTATATAAGAATATATTGCTATATTTTCAATAAACAATTAATTCTAAGGTAGCTTACGAATAATTTTCTTGTGAAAATTTGATTTTTCTTATATACATTTGAACAATTTGGTTTAAAATTTATATATAAAGTTTTTATTGTGATGAACAGGATGATGTGTTTGTTTTTATGAAGAAAACACAATTAAGGGTAATTACCTAAAACCTGATTTTTAACATTATATTCGAGGCTCTAGTACACAATATAAGAAAGTTCGTGTGATTGTGTCATCCTATCCTCCATATATCTTGCTCCCTCCATGTTTTAAAGATAAAGAATTGTCATGTTCGAATCGTTACAACAGTCTTAAAATCACTCTTTGGATAACTTTATCCTTGGATTTCCAGTTGAAATATCTCCTTTAATTTCTCCTTGTATTTGAAGTATACATACCCGCCTCGGTGGCGTAGTTAGCTGACGCACTCGTTTCATGTTGAGTTAGACTAATGAGGACTGGGAAATCAAGGTTTAAATCTTACTCAGGTGACCTGATGGCGGGTTTTCCTCAATGGTTTTCCACTCTTATCACCACGCAAATGCAAGCTCACTTCCTCTAAATTTAATCCTCCCAAATCCTAATCCATTAGCGTAATTATTACATAAGCTTATAGCCCAAACGGAAAGTAAGACATGGCTCTAAATAAAAATTAAAATTGAAGTAAATACTTCCCCTTGCTGTCGAGTTAGAAGGAAAATAAACTATTATTAAATTCGATAGTATATTATATTCATAGAAGATCACCGTTGTTCATTCGCAATATATGGTAAAATTTAAAACATTACTTAAAAATTTTAATTCACACCAAGTGAGAAGATAAATTAAACTAAAATCTTGTCGAGAGGCTGCTTAAGTGAGATGGATAACCATATCTAAGAACTATGCTCATAAAAAGTCCATCCGAGGCTCAAAGAATTTTCAGATCAAATTATTTTTTTCTAAAATGGTTCTCACACTTGACATTTATCATCGAACAAACATCTGGACAGACGGATGAAATACCAATTGTTAAAGAAAAGTGGTGACCTGGCGGTCTAGGGGTAAGGTGTCAGACTTCTGTGCTGGCGGC
>CABFOV010009393.1:0-19640 GCA_902141375.1 Timema poppense
GCTCGTCCACCATGAGCGCTAGTGATGTGGTTCTACTTGCCAACATTAGAGTGGCGTTTCTATACTTATCCCTTTTCTATGTTTTGGGTATTCAAGCCATGTTCTGCTCCTGTATGCCAATTTTTTCCCCTTATTTTTACCGACTGATATACATGCATATACATCACCATTCATGAAGAATGATGAAAATTCTAACTTATTAAAGGATCATAATAAACGACTGTGGATATATATATATTAACATAATAGTACTGTATATTGTATACTTTCACAGTCGTTAATTATGATCTTTTAATAAGTTAATGTTTTCACCATTCTTCATGTTCATAAAGCGATATTATCTATCGTGGAATGGCAGAAAAAACCACAGATCACACGATTCTAGAGTCTACACTAAACATTATTTACTTATCGTTGATTGATATGTTTTCTTCCCTTGGTGATTATGCTTGATTACTCACTTTACTGTTAAATAGTAATGTGATCTTTGCTGTTTATATCTTTTGAGTAACGATAAGAGTATTTGATTTTGACATAATTACGTTAATTTATTCGTATATACTTTTAAACTGAAATTCATATCTAGCTAACCAAACACTTGTTTTTATTAATATGAGTAACGTAAAAACCATCGCCTTAGAATTGAATGGTTCTCGAAGAAACACTATTTACCTTTCACTGAACAAAGATGAAATTACCTTTAGTGATATTTTAACACAACTTCATGAAATAAATCCGGTTTGTAAAGCTATTTATTGTTATTTTTCACAACTAGCATTCGTATTATTACCTCAAGACTATTAACATGCATTTATTTTTTACAAACGAATTAACATTCTGCAGAAAAACAAGTTTTCTGCGTATATAGTGGGGCTACTATGAACACGCACTTAAAAAAATACCAACGAGCCCAAAAATAAAACAAACATGCACATCTGGTGTATATTAGAGCCCTGTACAAGTAAAACAAAAATGGTTATATTCTTAACAATACCTGATGTCTTACATGAAAAAAACCCAAAAATATTGTGTCAAAGTAGCCCCACTTAAAGGTAATCTATAACATCATTAGAATCATCACCTTAACCTATATATTTCCAAAACCAATGTGGGCATAAAGTATTTCATTGAAAACTAGAATGAGGTAGGGGAGTTTTTTAAAATTAACTTCAGAACTAAAAAAATGACACATGGATTTAAACTTTCTGATTAAGTTAAGGGCTTATTGTGTTTGGGCATAAATGAAAAACTTTTTCATTACATTTATCTTATACTAATACCATATTAGGCTAGGTTTTAAATTATAGAAATATTATTGTGACAGCATACTCATGCCATCTAAAAGAAAACGTTATGTAGGTTTTAATAGCCTACTACTTTTACCTGAATTAGACTTCGAGTTTTCAGCTTCTGTTGCAGAATGTAAGCTACCATATTTATTTGAATGAAAACTTTACTTTTAGGTGTCACTGAATCAATTCTTTTGTCCCCAAATTTCTAGGAAGACTTTATTACATTTTGATCATGTGAACTCTAGTGTAGGTCCTTCAGCTAGGCCTATAAGAAGAAGAAAAAATCATAACTAATTTTTTTTTGTGACAAAGTTAGTAGGCCTAGCCAATCTTTTTTTTTACAAATTTGTCCTTCTCTTTTTAGTGTATCAATCAAGGTCAGTTTTATTTACTTCACAATGGTAGAGTGGTCAGGGAAACTGACGTCATTACTGATGCTGTCTCGACGGTTAATGTGGTTCACCGCTTAGTCGGAGGGAAAGGAGGTATGTGAATTAATATACCTTTATGTAAAATGGTAGGAAGATAGACAACCTCAACAATACATATTTATATAACCTTTGAATGCAACAATGTACAAACGTAAGCTATTGATAAAATGAATAATCATATTAGTGTCTTGTATTTCATAACAGTTAAAAAAAAATTAAATTAAAATACCCTAGGAAACTTCCATATATAATCTAAATTAATTATGAATTATTTTATTTACATTATAACTTATATATTTATGTATACAGTAAACTACCGACTATCCGTGGCTGTATAATCCACTTTGCGGCATAACCGTGGCACCGCCAACAGCAGGAGATATGTTTTTGAATTGCCACTGTGTATTGATGGTGAACACCTACCGATTGTTCTATTCAATAAATCCCTAGGGAAGAGTAGATGTCCAGAGAGGCAAACATGTTTATGCGGGGGTTGTACGTACTTAACTAACTGGAACAGGAAGATGACACGCTTCTATTTGACAAGCTAATGCTATGAAAAATACATAATGTGATAAAAAAATGCAAACAGTTTCAATGAAGCAGAAGACTGCCTAAAAGTGTTTTTTTTATCTTAGTGTGTGAAATATAATGATGTGGTCATAGACACAATCACGATAGGCACTAGTTTGAATTGAATGTGCTACTATCTCTTGTTTTACTAAATATGCGAACTATCTATAATTTTGGGTTATCTGCTGCACTCGCCCCCTCCATTTCTGTGGATAATCAATAGTTAACTGTATGTTAAATCATCATATTTGAATCATTTTTGATAGTATGAACAATTCCCCTTTTATGCGGGAAAAAAATGTGAGTATTTAAAAATGAAATTGGATTACAAACTCACAAAAAAACTGAAGATGGCGGCATGAAAAGTATTTGTTAAAACTTGCTGTTTTAGGAGTTTTACAATTGAGATTTATATCTCAAATACTTATCAAGTATGCACCTTCCTTTGCACTCTATTCAAACATATGAACTTTGCTTATTTTTTTTATTATTCCTTCGTATTTGTATCACACGTTGCAGATTTTTTTGTAGTAGTAAAATGACGTGGAAGCAAGATCACGAGAGTTTTTTTCTCTCCAAAACGATAGAGGTCACTTCCACCTCTCAAAGTCTCGATAATGTTAGTTTCCAGCAAAGTCAAAAATAATTTTTCAGATCTAAGTTTTGACTGCGTAAAATGTAGATGCAAAAAAAATAATTAAAGGAGGGATAAAATAAGCCCCCCCCCCCCCAAAAAAAAAGTTTATGCTAGTTTCAACATATGCTCCCATTTACATAAATTTAATAATATAATATTATTTAGTCTTAGCATTATTGTTGATGGATACGAAATTAAAGAGGGGAAAATCCGTGGTGTCACAACGTTCATATTTAACCGTGCATGTTGTTTGTCAAATGATTAGGCTACCGTGTGGTAGGGAAACAAGCTACAAGGACAGTAGGCTCAAGAGACAGCTCCCCTGGCAACCCCTCAAAAATCACATTGATGGTTAAACCATTAAGACACTTGTACTAATTGTTGGGAGGTCATATTTTGGATCCTAATTGGATGTCTTGAAGATGACTGTTCTAGTCTCTCTTTATGCAAATGTGGCTTTGTTTTTTCTTAGATATCTTCCTCATACTTAACTGTTATATTAAGTCAGTTAATAACCTTTGTGCTGGATGTAGGCATACAGGTAAAAATAATTTTAGCAGTTCTAGAACAAGTGTGGGATCTAGAACTTATTGTTTGGAAACCAAAATTTGTTTTGGTTCTTAATGTGCGAATTTATGTCCGAGCTAAAACACCAACAAACTAAACCAACCAATCTATAGTTACAGTGATGTTTAACCAATTCTTAAATTCACATTTGTAGGTCCTTATCAATATACCGTAGTGACCTTGCAACAATAACAAAATTAAAATTGGCAATCTTAGTGGAAGTGGGCTGAATATATCTCAGAAATTTTAAATTCAAAGATTGGTTTTCTGATTTATAAGAAATATTTTAGTCTAAAAAATTTGGCAATTAACTTTACCTTACTCATCTCAACATTTATGTGTAAAAGGTTTCGGCTCTATGCTGCGTGCGATTGGAGCTCAGATTGAGAAGACAACAAATAGAGAGGCTTGTAGGGACCTGAGTGGGCGGAGACTACGAGATATCAATGAAGAGAAAAGGTAAGCTGGACTAGGAATCACATCGCATAAAGAGGGCATTTCACTTAAAAGCAAAATATTAAGAACATATTTTAATATAATTGTAATGTTTTTTTTTTTTCTGCTGAAGCTTAGTACTTGTTTGGGATACATATTTAATTACTCTAGTTAAATAGGAAGGTAAGACTTTGGATTAAATGTTTCAATGAAGGGAGAGTGGTAAACCTTTTATGATAAACTACCCTCAGTACAGCCAACCAGAATTCAAAACCTGAACTGCCCATCATCAGCAATCCAACCTTACACGAGAGTAACATGTTAGACCATGTGACCCCCTATGCTGGTAGGTTGAAATGTTTAAAACCTATATTATTTCAAAATATGATGTATGTATGTGATTCATTGAATCAATGAGGAATCAAACCCCAGAACTTATAGACTGGAGAAACTGTGTTTCTCAGACCCCCCAAAAGATTAGCTTAATCATTGACTTCCTTATAGACTGAAGAATTGGATTGCGCAGCAGGCGGAACGTGAGCAGGAAGTGGTGGAGCGACGGCGCAAGAAGCTGGAGCGTCTATGTGCAGAGCCAAGACACGAATTCAAGGACAAGGACTATGAACAGGAACGGTCGCAGCTTGTGGAGAATGTCAGCAATGCCGTGGAACAAGGTTTGTGAGAGACTATTTCAATTATTCAAGTGGGTAGGAAGTGATAAGCCTTAACATTTAATAATCTAAAAAAATATTTAATAAACCTAACCTATGTGATTAAATCAAATGGATTTTTTTAACCCACACGGCTGATTACCCTCTCTTAAAGTCTAGTCCACACTGACAAACATTGCCCGCATACAAATGTCTGCAAACATATGCCCCAATACAAATGTCCGCAAACAAATGTACTGGGCAGCTTCAATTGTGCTTACGAGAGCCACATACAAATATCCTGGCCATTTGTATGTGAGCTGGAGTGTCCACACTAAAATAATATAGCTAGATTCATAACTATTGCTCCGAGCATTCAGACAAAGGTAGTGTTTGTCTTCACAACTTTTATTCTAGCATTCACAGGGAGTGTTTATTGTGTGTATTTTGTTTGGGTTAGATTTTCAATAGTGTGGTACAGGGCCACCCCAAGGCTAGAGTGAGCCGGGCGACTGCCTGGGGTGTCATGCCACCGATGTTGTCTTAAAAAAACTACAAATAATAATCTTTTAAAAAAATGCATACATTGCTCAGATATTTTTGATATTGTACTAATTTTCTTTGCCATTTATCACGACTTGTGTCACCGGTGTACTTGTTTTTCAATGTTCACTATAACTACAGTAGATTTACACTTCTTTGGTGCTGACTGACAGCTATGAAAAGCTACCCGACCAAATTATGTATCCCTACGTCGAACCATATGATCTGCAAAAACATATGTTTAGCAGCTGTCACTTTTGACTGTCAAAATTTAGGTCTATACAAGAAACATATATGACAGTTTTGTTAATTTTTTTATTTATTGTTGACCTTGATATGTTGATGTTAGGCATAGTATTAATTATTAATTTTTTGTACAATATTAAACATTTTAAAAATTTTAGCATTTAATTCCATATTAGTTTTTATTATTATTAACATTATGAATGTGTAAAATCTCAATGTGTAGTATTACACAGAGATAAAAAAACACTGTCATAAACCTTTTTAACACTATTACAACAAATAAGTCATATTCATTATGAGCTGGCTTGTACCTTTTAAGTGTTTTCCAATGGGGTTGCAAGAACTTCTTCTACATCATCATATTTGTTGTCGTCCTCTTCATAGTCTTAAAGTCGGTGACCTGGTGGTCTAGGGGTAAGGTGTCAGACTTCTATGCTGGCGGCCGGGGTTCAATCCTCAGTCCCGGAAAAGATTTATCTGATTACCAAACCCTTCCTTCACCTCTGACAAGACATCTTGTGAATGTGAGGAATGCCAGGCCTCCACCATGGTTCGGATTCCACGTTAAACTGTAGGTCCTCCATTTCATCTCACAATCACCCTACCATTACACATTAGCGTAAGTGCGTATAACCCGAACGGGTAGTAAGACGCGGTGCTAATAATAATAATAATAATAACATAGTCTTAAGCCAGGCTAATGATAATAGGTGGATGGGTCTCATTTCTATCCATTTTCATCTCCCGGTCCCAATCTTCCATGATAAGTTCCTTGCAATGGTCAATTTAACGAACAAAAATCAATATCCTAGAAAATATGTCTAGGCCTATAAAATAAAAAGTACACTGTAGGGCCTACTGACAAATCAAAAGCTATCCTAATTAAAAAAAAATCTTTTTTAGATTCACTACTCCTAAGTCTCTACAATGACAATAATTTATAACTTCGAAGTCCTAGCTTGGTATTTTTTTTTAATCAACACTAGAGAACGACTCGCTAGTATTTTTTATTACATTTTATGGTTTAAATTAGGAGGTATAGCCAGCACACTTAGCTTGGTGATCCTGGAGTATAAACTGTTTAGATAGAACACTAAAAACACACAAACATATTTTTAACGACAAGCTTTCACTGTCACAGCTTCATCAGGTCAAGAGAATAGACTGATACTCTTGGTTGCAGTTCTTGCAGTTCAACCAAGAGCATCAGTCTACTCACTTGACCTGATGAAGCTGTCTGTGACAGTGTAAGCTTATAGTTTGAAGTTTGCGTTTGCTGTTTAATTCAAATTGATTATTAAAAGCAAGAGCTTGTTAAAAGTGGCCTTAGATGCAAAAAAAATCAACAAATATGGCCACTGAATAGAAGCTATGCAACCAGTTGGGGACGTAGGCGACTTTGTTGCCGGTTGAATGGAGAATGGTATTACTACTCGTGTTTACTAAATTTAAACTTTATATTATTTCACAGACATTTTGTATGTATTTTCCTCTTTATTATCACAAACAATTTATTTATGTTAAAGATAAGTGAGGCCAGTTATAAAAATGTAAATAACTGAATATAATACCATTAAATGTATAATTTCATGCTCTATTTCACCTGTAATTGCCACAAGAGTTAAACGAAAAACTAGAATGAATTTACTAGACTTTTTTTCTCTTAAATTTGATTATGGAAAATACTACTGTAATCCTTAGGAAAGTATTGTTAAAAGTTATTGATAGTATTTTTTAGTGATAACAATAGTAATACTTAGCAAATAATAATTATTTCCAAATATGTTGACAAAAGTAACTTTCAGACAATGTTGGTATTACTGATAGCTTCGGCTAGCTGTCATGTAAAACCAAAGAAGTGGTAAATGACCTATACAGAATAATATATCTATAGGGGTTTTTAAAATATAAATAAAATTCAAATTAGAAATAATAAAGAAAAGCTACGGGGAATGAACATAAGAAATTCATTCATCTCGTAATGATTTCCCTTCAAGTTTATAGGACATTAAAGAGGAGACGGCGCTTAAATCAAAGTTCATCTGGGCTCAAAATTATGTTCGAGGTGGCCCTGGTGGGGTGATTAAGATGTCAGAATTCACTGAATCAATGAAATAATAATAATAATATTTTAGCACCGCGTCTTACTACCCGTTTGAGTTATACGCTTTAAGTACTAATTTCTCTAATGGATTAGGAATTGGAGAGGTTGAATTAGAGGAAGTGAACCCGCATTTGCGTGGAGGGAGAGTGGAAAACCATTTAAGGAAAAACTATCCTCAGTTCACCTGACCGAGATTCGAACCTCGATCTCCCCGTCCTCAGCAGTTGAGCTCAACACGACAAGTGTGTTAGCCAACTACACCACCGAGGTGGGTATCAATGAAATAAAAAGTATATGTGTGTGCTTAGCATTGTGAAAAAAATAAATACTACCATAACTAATTGCTTGGGGATGGAGAGTGAGTTGTCCCAGCTCTCTGAAACTGTTGAAGTAACTTTTTTTTTTCTTCAAAATTATTTTTGAAAAATGTGAATTTAAACCTTATCAGATTTACTACTGGTGAGGTTTTACAAGGAACTTGATGGCGCAAGTAGACCTCTTTGTCCATTGGCAGCAGTGTAAAGTGTGAACTGTGTTCTTCTTTTCATTGTAAAGGCCATATTGTGTTTGTCCACCTTTTATATGTTTCTATCCACCTTTCCTGTACCTTCTTCCAAATATAATACAATTCTCTTAGGTATGAGGAATTCTCCGATTCTATCCCAGACACAAACATGTTCTACTTAGCCCATATATCTTCAAAAGCTTTCACACCACTCATATTATCGCCATCATCACCCGAAGTGTTTTTGCTGGAGCTGTCATCTGACGAATCGTCCTCCAAGTTGATAGTAATACAATTAGATACCTCAAAAATCCTTTGTTCCGATTTCAAGTATTCTTCTTAAATTTTCTTTGTGCGCATGCATTACGTTCCCCTTTTACTATAGAGTTAAAATAAATTTTTCCTCTTCTAGGTTCATAACGATGTTTACATTGAATGTAATGTTATTATTAGAAATGAAGTCCTTTACCAGTGCCCATATCAATTCTATGGGGTTGAGATTGGGATTGAATGGGAGTAGACGTAGGACCTAATGTCCATACTTTTCTAGCAATTTATCTATCCTATATGTCTTAAATCGTGGGGTCGAATAAGTGAATATAATTCAGGTTTAAGCATAGTATTACTGAAAGAAATATTGTGTTGCTTCAACCAATTCACTATCACTATTTTATGCAAAGATGTCGGTGGTGGGCTTGATTGAACGTTGTGGAAGAGTACGTTGTCAATAACTAGTACACTGTCAGGTGGAAGGTTGGGGATAATTTTGTTTGCGATCCATTTTTCATGAATAAAAATGTTTATTGAAAAAAACAGTAGCACCACACAGCTGCTCACTACTCCCCTACATTACTAATACTGTTGGCTTGACCTTTAACTAGCTCGCGCATATGTACATGCTGTTTTGCCATTGTGCAACTATAACAGTTCCATGTTAAATTTCATCAGCAGTATATATCTAAATAATGGAGGTGAATGAAAGAGCAGAAATTACTATCCCCTTTTAATTTATTTAATGATAAAGGTTTTTTTTCTTCATATAGATGGTCAAATTAAACTTAAGATTCCCTTTCCAAGAAAATAGTAATTTCTTGAGAGTGTTACTTTTAGCTTTATGTAGTTGATTAACAAGTGACTGACTTCTTCGATGGCCGCATGGTCTAAGGCATCCCTCTTATGTTAACTAGATTGCTGATGATAGGGAGGTCGGGGTTTGACTCTTGGTTGGGTGTACTGATGATAGTTTTCCACTCTTCCTCTGTACAAATGTGGGTACACTTTCTCTAAATTCACTCTTACTCATCCCTAACTCATTAGTGTAATTAGTATATATGCATATTACCTGAACAGGTAGTAAAACACGGTGTTGAAAAAAAAAGTATCCGGGTTATTTTAAAGAATATATCATCGAATGTCCATAAAAACCTATTTCAGAAGAGATTGAAGGACACCTGAAAAAGACAAGCAACTTCCGAACGTGTGCTAATTTTGGGGAAAAACTGTGCATAGTCAGAACAAACTAAGCAGGAGAAACAAACATGTTTGAATTCCACCAACCTCACAGTTGGGTCAGTTCGGGTAGTTGTTATCACTGTGAGTGTAGCCTAATCCGAATTAATTGGGGTAGAAGTCACTCGAATTAGTGAAAATCTGGATTAGTGAATCAAAAGATTGCCCTAAAATAAGTTTGAACACAAATAAATGAAAAATTTAATTATATAGGTGATTCCAATTATAATAATTAAAATTGATCAGTGCAAAGCCTTCATTTAAAAACTTTAAAAGGACAAATCATTTATTCTTTGCTAGACAGTAGTTGTATCTTTTGTTTATTTTATCCTCATTTTATTTCTGTAATTTGACAATAAAGCATCTGTGAAAGTTAGTCATATCAATTGAGTATATACAAGGGGTAAATGGGGACGTGAGAGAGGCAATGGGCAACTTCCTAAAAGAGAAAAAAAAAAGTTGTGTGCATTGCGCGTTTCACACTCCTCCCTGATGAGTTCCGATAAAATGAAACCTAGGTCGGGGGATTGGGCGGTGACAATCAATTTTCTTTAAGAGACATCCATTACCTCTTTGTCCATTGGCAGCAGTGTAAAGTGTGAACTGTGTTCTTCTTTTCATTGTAAAGGCCATATTGTGTTTGTCCCCCTTTTATATGTTTCTATCCACCTTTCCTGTACCTTCTTCCAAATATAATATAAACCTTATTTAAATAATTTTTATACCTCTGCTTGCATATATGTGGGCAAACGTATGTCATTGTGGACTAGGCTTAAATTGTCAGGCTCATGTTTGACTGAACTGACTGTGACAGAGATCAAGGTTCAGATCTCAGTGAGGTGCACCGGGGATAATGTTTATATTCCTGTTGTACATTAATGTAGCTGCACTCTTCTTCTAAACTAATAAAAACCTTGCATATCTTTTCTACTTCTTAGTTAAGACAGATACAATATGTTTAAAAATGAGAAGGCCCAGTGGCCAAATGATTTTATCATAATGTAAATTGATAAAATCAAGAAAAAATAAAATGCTCAATAACAATTTAATGAAGAAAACCCACCTAGGGAAAGAGGAAAAATGTGGAAAGAATCCAATGCAAAAAGGTGATATCTTCTCCCTTTCTTCTGTATTCTATAGTAGAAGTAATCACACACACACACACACACGTTTGAACATATGTAAAAGAAACATTGTTTAAAATGAGAGCATGCATTTATTTGTCTCATCACAATAGTACTTATTTACTTCCAGGGTTTAAAGTGGTGACAGAAATGGGTACTAGTACGGGAAAACGCAAGACACTCTCTCAACCTGAAAAAACTAACAAGAAGAAACCTCGTCTATGGTATGTAATAGAATATGTCTCTGTGGTTTCCTTGTTGTGGGATAGTAAACTAATGTAGAAATAATGTAGCAACACTAAATTTCTGTTAAATTCATACCAAAATTTCTGCAATGATCCATGTCAAGCCGTTTAACAGTTATCAACCACATATACTAAATATAGTTATAAAATTAAACTTTCTTTTTCTTTCTAATATTTATTTTGTTTTTTAACTCTGTTTTTATTAAGTTTTCAAAAATTTAAAAAATATGAGTTAGATTTAACTCATCACTGAAATTGTGAGTAATGGTTGTAACAAATAAATTTTGTTGGTCTGCTGGTGCTTGTTACAACCAATGTCAACTGTATATTAAAAATTGTTTTCTTAAGTTTTATAATGTTAAAGTTACAGGCGTAGATCTAAATCATACTGCAGTTTCAATACCTATAAAATAATAATTCAATTAAATTTGTGTTAAAAATTGACCAAAAGAAAAATGCTTATTTTCTAAACCACTCTTCTATACTGTTCAAGTTAAGGTTTTTGGTTTTAATTTTATGTAAACCAAATATATTAATATTATGTTTTTTCCTAGAACTATTTTCACTAAGAATCAATTCATAAGTGTTGTGAAACTAATAAAAAACTACCTCAAGTGTAACTGATCAGAGCAGGGCTACCACGCACTGGGAGAATTGGTAGGCCTGCTTTAAAAAAAAAAGATGAATTTGAGACAGTTAACAGGAAGTTTTAAATTAGTAGACCTTTAAATGGAAGAAAGAGCCAACTGAAAAACTAATTACCCTGATCTAAACGCATTATTCCTCCTCCCCTCATCATCTTCGTCCAGAAACATTGGGTTGTGTAACAATTGCATATATTTCCCCAACAAGGTCAAATAATCCGGTTCTAAACACCAATGATATGAATTCACACTAGTTAATTTTACTAAAAATTAAACCACATACTACTCTCTAAATTGTCTGGTAAAGTAAAATAAGAATTCCTTTTGAAATACACGAAAAAGACAGGGAATTTTGTATTAAGAAAATCATGACAACGCTATTAACGATCATACTATATATGGCCTTCTGAGTCAATAGATGAACACTTATTTTACTAATAATACTTGTACTAATGGGCACGCAGAATAAATTTCAAGCTCATCTTGTTTGGTCTTCCAGTTGGTGTTCAAATCTTGGTCAGGTGGTTTTTCCTTAATGACTTCCCACACACTCTCCATGAAAATTTGGGTCGATTTGATATAAATTCTACCTTTATCATCCCTAAACACTGAAGGGAAATCTTGTAAGACAAATAGCAAGATGCAGAGTGAAAAAAACCCATTGATAGAGCCACTGAAGGGAAATTTTATAATAAAGTAATAATTAAATTATATAAGTATATCTAAGAATAAAACCATAGTTATACCATTCAAAAGAAATATTAATTTAAAATACATCTCAGCAAAATAATTTACAAAAATGCAAAATGCACTTGTAGCTGTTCTGATGATTTTGTTGTCAAGTTTATGAGACACTTTCACTTTACAATACATTGACATTAACATTTGTTCAGGTTGATCGCCGTTTACAAATATTTATTCGAATAATTGTTAAAATATGACATCTGGACACAAGAATAGACCCATCAACGATTGGCATAGCGCATTAATATTATACTATGAGTAAATGTAACTACCTAGTTTGTTTTAATTCACTTTAGGGCTGTGCAAAGTCCGCTTTTGAAATTCAAAGTGAACTCGAATTGAATAAATGAAATATTCTCAAAACCAAATAAAAATTTGAAAATGTTTTGTTGTTTTATGCTTAAAAATATAATGTATTTTGATATTGATATAACTTTAATTACTAAAATTACCTGAATTTCTTTTTATTGCACGATTTTTTTAATATCTTGTTTTATCACAACTTAATATCATTCATTTATATTAAAATATGTCAATATGAATATTACTTTGTAATGTACCTACATAACAGCTCATAATGTTAATAATTGACCATAAATTGACTATTTAAGCTGCCAATATATTATTATTGGCAAAGCTTTGTATTTGTGGGTTTAAAAAAAAATCCAAGCAGAGTCAAAGCTGAAATTAGTTTTGAAGCTTCATACACCCCTATTCCCATGTATGCATAGCTCTACATTGGTAGTAATTTTGACTTATTCTAGGATGGATGCTGATGAAAATCTCAGTTCCTCATTAGATTCTGACACCTCATCTGATGAGGATGTTAAATCTGAGGTATCTGCTGTGCCGACAATGAAGAACGAACCAGAACCTTCCACAGCTACTACATCTTCAGTGAACAAACCCGAAACCACCCTCATAAAATCTGAAGATGAGTCTACTTGTGAAGCAATTGCATAGACTGTTTTCGCTGCCGAGAGAACTGGGTACAATCAAAGTATCCTATTGGTTGGCTGGAGAACTATAAGTGCATGATAGAATATGTTTGATCATTTGGACACCTAACAAATTTTGAACAAAATAAAACCATTTATTGTTCGATTTTCTAAATTTACCCATTGACAAGATGACCTCAAATTTACAATATCCTCCCAATAATAAAAGTCTCTTCTCAAAAACACAAACAAATAAAATTATCTTATGTGACTATATAATACAGTAACTATCTAAGGAAAACTTATTTAAACTCCATAAGGTCAGCACTATATTATGGATGGTAAGCATTATATAAAAGAATGAAAAGAATAAAATATATTTTGTTTTTGTTCACACCTTTTATTTGATATCACTCCTGTCCTTCCACATTTTACAACAAAATAAAAATATTTATTTCAGATATATTCAAAATTAACAAAAAATAACACACACACAGTTAAAAAACGTTCTAAAATGTCAAATTTCTCAACACACTTTGTCAAAAACACTACACACTACTATAAAAATAAATTATATGGTACACCGCACAGACTTTCTTGCTCCTTTATCTAAAAATAATAATGATGATGATGATCATCATCATTATGCACAGTTTCCTGCCAATGGCAGGGTCTATCTCGAACATAAGCCTCTCCATTTAGTGTATTGTCCCGAATGTAGTACGGCCTCAATTATAATACAACCCTAAAGTTTTGAGATGTTCTACATTAAAAATAAATGGTCTCAAATATTATTTGACCTGGCATTATGACAGTAACAGAGTTAAAAACATAACTTTCAACACACTTTTTTTAAGGTAAAAGTTAAGTGAGAATAAAATTACCTTAGTTATTATTTAAAGCTACCAGTCCTCACTCACTGGTGGATCTGCTATAGATGGTTTTTTTTTACCAGTAACACAGAACAAACTAACACTGACCTACTGAATTAACAGTTCACCCACACTCAAGGGTAGAAATATTAGATTTGAGCTTCCAGTCAGCCTGGCAACACTGAGGGGGGAGGGGGGTTGGGAATCCTCTTCATTTTGACCTTGAGCTACCTGCCAATAATAAGTTTATTAATAGATATGTGGTCCTAGCTCACCAGTACAGTCCCAGAATGCTACAAAATAAACCTATGTAAGAATCTGCAACTTTTTTTCGGTGAAAAATGTTAGGCTGCGCATATAATACGTGTACAGTTTTTGGAAGGATATTTTAAGGAGAAAAACATCTCATTATATTTGGGCCAATACAGTACTTCTATCCTGCCACCCCCTTCCTCCTCGCTGGTCCAAAATACACTTCTCTGCACTCCATTTATCCACCTGTCTCTGGGTCTTCCTCTTGGCCTCTTGCCCGCCACCTCCCTTTCGAGCATCATCTTTGGAATCTTCCCCTCTTCCATCCTCTTTGTATGTTCATACATTGAGGATAGTTACTTAAAACGTGTAAAATATGTGAAACAAAATACATATAATGAAAAAAAGAGCATTATATTTCACCAAATAAATATAATATAACATAATATAGCATAAATAAAAGAAATACATTTACAGAAACAAATATAAAAAAATAGTAGCTCGGTCCATCAATGAGCATAACAATCGACTCCCCATTTCCTAAAGCTCTAATTTTTTTTAAATATTAGCATATAACTTGGAAAATATTGATTCTATAAAACATTCTTTCAAACAAAAGTTGTTTATTTTTAAGATTCCTATAACTTCACAATAATCTATTTTGTATCTTAACCTCTCTTGCGTGCACAAGACTTTAGTCATCCACTATGAAGTGCGCTACAGCATGTGCGACATAATCAGTCATCAGTAATGTATAATGCATTTACAGGCTTGTAGGCCTACTATTGCAGCACAGAAATTAATTCACCCTCAGAAAGGGTTTTAGAAGTAACTGATAAAAGTCAGCTCGGGAAGTTAAAGTGGCAAAGATATTATCAAAATTGGAAATCTCTTATGTAAAGTAACCTCAAAGTCATTTTCATAGGAAATTGATATGCAACATTTTGTTTGTATGTTAAATAGTGTCTAGCCACTAATTTCATAGTAAAGACGGGTAGGTTCTTCAGGGCTTCTTAAACCTTTTCCACTCGCAACCCCATTTTGCCCGAGAAATTTATACACAACCCCAGGGCCTGGATTTACTAACAAGTGCAATTCTGCTGCTGCGCAAGTCTAGAAATGGCGCAACTTTGCACCTAAGATATTCCCAAAGATGTGCCATATTATTTTCTCCATTTCCGTATTCACTAAACAAGGCGCAAATCAGCGGCAAGATTATGGTGATATCATAAATGTCATCAATTGCACTCTCTTCGACCAATTCTTGTGAAGAATTTACTTTCAAAGTCATGACTACTTTATTTTAAATCTTTAATGAAAATGACCGCAAATACAAAGATTTTTTAAACATTTTGCTTATAAACTAGCAATTAAATTAGAAGCGGCCTCTTTCTGGATGCTTTACAAAAACAATATTAGTACATTATTTAGTATTTATCTATATTATTAGTTTAAAGCTTAAGTTCTTGCCACACCTCCAATAGGACCATGGCAGAAACTTGCAGCTTTTTCCCAGGGCAGGATTATCTTTCCAAAGTCCTGTGGCAACTCAGGTCTCCCGACCTGACACCCCCAGATTTATATTTCTGAGGACTTTAAAAAGGTTTAGTTTATGCCAACAAGTTAAGGTCGATTGAATAACTGAAAGGCAACATCAAACGTGAAATTGCTGCCATTGACGTCGCTATGCTACATCGAACATTCACCAATATGTAGTGTTGGGTGAATATGTGTCTGGACACTGGTGGTGAGCACATCCAGCATCTTCTATGAGACATTCATTCCTACCTGTCATGGGTCAAGGTATGCTTTATATTATTCAAATGTTACTTTCCAATTATGAGCTAGTTAAAAAAATAGGTTTTCAGTCTCAAGTGAGTCACTCTGTATAAGATTTCATTGAAAAAATAATTGTCTTATATAACCTTATTTTTTTTAATCTCTTAACTAGACTAAGCTTCTTACAAGAATTTGGTTTCCACACCATGTAGGGGGTGTGAAAATTGAGACCCACCCTGGGTATCAAATGACTTTACCACGCCACAGCTTTTGAAGTTGATATATGGCACCGCATATTTTAAGAATGTTTGTTGAATGAGTGTTTCAGTCAAACAACTTCAATATTTTGATTTAATAATTTTAATTTGAGGAAAAGCTGTTTCACAGAAGAAGGGTTAATCAAAATTTGCAGTCTTATAAAAGCAATTGACCTTAAGCAGGGGTAGTTTTTCTTCATGAAACAGAGACCAGAATTTAGTTTCAGGGGCTCTTGCTTTCATTGGAATGACATAAATGATTAAAAACCAATATTTGATCAAACTGTTTCACATCTTGAAAGTTCCATGCTTGCTAAGGATTCTGTGTTCTAGTACAAAATAGCTAAGAAATACAGCTTTCTTTAATTTCTGAAGCTTTTTAGCTTATAAGGTACGAACATTCTTTAAATTTCCTTTTCCAAACTTTGTTTTTAAAAGTAGGAATTTTGACTTGAAAGCATTTGTGGAGCTAACTATTTTGGAAATGCTTTTATCCTCCCCTTAAAGTTCAAGGTTGAGGGTATTGCAGTTAAAAAAACTAAGTTGCTTAACCATGACGCGTCATTTAGTTGATGCAAGTCCTCTCTTTCATTTTTTCTCTTCAATCTTTTTAATCAGTCGCTAAGATTATCAACCAAATGATCGGGCGTGATCGACTGGTTGATCACAATCGGCTGTTTGGCCAATTTTGTTATAGAATATTGATAATATACCCTACTTCCAACGGTGGTCCCCTAGAGCGCATTCCAACAATTTTGGACAGAAATACGATGCATTAGTTGAAATTAATAAAAATGTTTTTCTCACTGGATTCTTAAGAACCGCAACTTGATATGAGGCAAAGGATCTTGCCGAGGCTATTTCTAATCTTTAATTTGCCTTTTTACCTGGCTGACATTCTATTTTGATTGAAATTAACATTACTAGTTAACTCATTCAGAAAAAGTAGCTTGTCATTTATTTGACGCTTCAACAACTGAAATCAACAACAAATTTTTTACAAGAATGCAAGACTGAAGAGGCATTTGAAAGAACTATAACTGAATCACGTGAGTTGGCAGACAACTCAGGTTCATCAACAGCTTTTGAAATGGAGAAACGAATTAGAAGAAAAAATTAATGCATGATGAGTTCAGGGATGAAGCATTAGAAGATCCACAATTGAGATTTGAAGTGTAATTTTATTATGAAATTCTGGACACAATTACATCAGTTGAAGAGAGATTTAAACAAACAGAAGGAAATCTTTGGCTTCTCGTATGATATTACTTAATTGGCTACAGAACCCCATTTCAGAGTGCTCGAACCATGTAAAAAATTTACTTCGGCCATAAAATACAAGGGGCTTTCTGATATTTGCGCATTAGGATTAACAGATGAGTCTAAAGCTTTCGCATTGAAAATTACAACTGGGTCTTCTCCTAAAAGTGTTATTGAATTAATTTTTTTCCAATAAATTAGAAGACTCTGTGCCTAGCATTTTAATTGCCCTTAGAATTATTCTAACTCAGCCAGTTACTGTCGCAAGCGGCGAGAGGAGTTTTTATAAGCTTATCAAAACTTATATACGATCAACATTGAGTACAACTCGACTCTATGGGCTAGCTACTGTTTCTATTGAACAGATGGTGTTTGATATAGATGTTAAAGAACTGGTGAAGACTTGTAGAGTCAAAGGCAAGGAAAGTAAAAATTGGAGGGAAATAAAAACCGCATGTAAAAATTCACCAATTGTGTTATTTACATGCTTTTGAAAAAAATCCTGTTCTGTATGTTATGAATTGTGATCCCTTCACTAGTATATATTTCTTTCAAGATATTAAATATAAAATTGTAACACCTTCCGTGCCTATGAATTTGGTTACCTGGGGAGAGGACTATTGTAGGAAGATAAAAGTTTATTTATTTTGTGATAGCATTTCATGTCATATTCATACAATTTTTTTTAAGTACCACTGTTCAGGTTACACACACACACACTGTATTGGCATTGTCATATTAAAACATCATAATTCTATACACCAAGTAGATAAATATTTTAAATGAATCATGAATGAGTTGGTAGGTAGGGTTACGAATGATGCAAAGTACTATTGGATTGGCACGTACAAAACACTTGGACCGCCCCCGACCCCTTCTTAGAATATTAAACTTTGAACAAATATTAAAATAAAATAAATCTAACCAAAGTAACCATAACCAGGAAGACATGGGAGAAAAATGAAGCTATTAACTTCAATTACCAAAACCTTAACGAATACATCCACTTATTCTGGGATTCAATGGAAATTTTACAGAAAATAATCTCTAATGGCCATAATTACTTAAGCTGCCATTGGTGATTTTATTTTGATGTGCGCGGACATATTTACCTAACTAAGATTGGTAGTCCGTTCAAACGAGTCCTCACAAAGTTAAAGTTGATCAACTACCTAGTACGAACCAGGATGAGGGCACGGATTGGGACTCTGGAGACAGAACAATTTGATACTGTGGCATGAATTTCTTACGGATCACAGACTTATGGATACGAGGTATGTAAATGGGTCTTTATGGTGTTAACATGCTGAGGGAAAATTAAACAAGTGGAAACGTTTCTAAAAAAAATCCTTCTAGCATGCCTATCTCCCCACTTGTGCATGTCTCAAGACCAAATACTAACCGACAACTAACAAGGATGCTGATAAAATTCAATGTCAGTTGACCTTAGACAACAAAAAAACTTTCCCGTTCATTTGCAGAGATTAGGAACCTCCCCAACTGAAGTTTAAACACAAAACTTCTCTAAGGATCTTCAGTGGTGATTCATTGGAAACGCCTCATCACTTTCATACGCGGCAGGACTACGAATTATTGGCGGTCAGGAGTAACCAAGGTCAAGCTATAGGATTGTCAAGTACCTGAGAAGGGTATAGACTGGAGATGAACTTGTGAGATTACTATAAAACAAAGAAGGCTCTTGGAGAGTAGAGATAGGAGAGGGGCTGTTAACACAGCTATGAACAAGCAATGTCCTCAGAGTTTATTAACTGAAGAGGAAGTTATAATACAACAATGAAGTCAACAATGTCAACGGACCAAAAAGACTGGAGATAATCTGTTAATACAACCATAAAGACAGCAATGCCCACGAAGTAAAAGGACTGGATAGAAGGTATTACCACAACCATGAAGCCAGCAATATCCACGTAGTATAAAGACTGGAGGGAAGGTATTAATACAACCATGAAGCCAGCAATATCCACGTAATATGAGGATTGGAGAGAAGGTATTAATACAACCATGAAGCAAGC
>CABFOV010009394.1:0-10754 GCA_902141375.1 Timema poppense
TTTCTTATTGAAGTGACTTATTTCAGTGGCTTTTCTTATTTTAGTTTATGGACATGTAATTAAGACCTAGGCTACAATAATCATTTTTGGGGTTCTGCTTTAATCAGTGTTTATTTCATTATCAGTCCTATTAGTACTGTTTCCTGCTGTTTATTTGTGAAGGGAAGATGGAAAGAAATTGGGCAACATTTTGTTGAAACCGATTTAAGAAAAAAATCACACCGGGTCAAGAAAGAAGATCTTAGAAATGTGACTAGTTGGATGATATACTTAAATTACAATATGAAAAAAGACATGGAAATTTGTTCAGGTTGTAGATAGAGTCCAACTATCAAAAGAAAGAAAAAAAGATTTTTTCAATTTTTTCCTTGAAATTGTTTAAATCTTCTGATATAAAGAAATAATTAAAGTAATTATGAAACCATACTAATGAGTTGCATTGATTTTAGACAAATGCTTTGCGATGAGTAAAAATACATCTTGAAGCTAGTCTAAATTAATTACAATAAAATTACTCAGAAAATCTTCAAACAGTGTTACTATAACCTATTTGAATTTAATTATCTATTTGGTTGAGCAAACTTTACACAAAAGCTGCATCATAGCTTATTCTTCAAATCAAACACATTTACGATAACTTGAAACCGAGTCATCTTTAAGTGACACCTAGAAAATAAAAATGTTAGTTATAATAAAACTATTTATTGTAGGTTTGAAATTACTACTTTATGATGAAAAAATGATTTTTTAGGATAATTTAAAATGATGCAAGTGAAGCAAAATGTCAAACCTAAGAGGCATATTGTTTAACATTTTAATAAAATAGTAAAAATCCATGAACAATGTATTAAAATAATAGTGAATATCCATTCAACTTATTGTTCCAGATTCAATATACTTGTGTGAAGATCCATTTAGTGTCTGTGACTTCTATATTTTTGAACTACTTAAGGAATTTTGATAAAACCTGATATACAAATATGTAGGTCTTCCAAAGCAGAGATTCAGTTTATAAATTTATACTTGCTTTGGCCCACCCATCTGAGTAAAGTGTTGTCCATTTTGTTAGATAAATTAACCATTTTTAACATATTTGAAACTACAAACTAAACTAAAGCATTTACTTGTATTTAAAGTTATAGACATTGGAATAATTCTAATTAAGGCAGCATTACTCAAACCAAAAATGGTTGGTAAAGGTTTATTTTAAAAATAGCTAAATATTGATTAGAATTAGCTACGTTTAATCGGATTTAAAAAAAGTTTTAATATTGCCATTAAAATTCACAAATTGTGGATATGTGGTTCAAATCTCTCTAATGTAAGAATATAACAAATGCTATGAAACTATGCAACAGAGGAAATAATATTATTTTGGTGAAAGTTATTACAATTATTTTAAAGGTTTCTTTAATTGAAAATATAAGTGTACAATCTGTTTAATCTGAGAGATAGCAAGGTTACTTTGTACATTTCCACTATGGCGTAATTTATAAGATAGGGCTATACTGTAATCCCTCAGTAAAAGACTGCTACTTTTAAGGTTAAACAGTGTATACTTTAAATTCACACTTGCAAAATTACAAGCACTGATTGATCACTAGAAATATCTATCATTAAAATTATACCATGCAAAAGCAGCCGACTATCACTAACTACAGGCTAACACTAGAAACTTTAGTAACCATATAAACAATTGTTTGTTTTTTGAAATTTAGACATTTAAATAAAGTTTAAAAAAGGTGATTTGAATACTTTTGCACTTGTACCTAGATTAAAATATCATGAAGCCAGCAATATGGGAAGTGAGCGTCAACACTATTCAATTAGTATGTAGGCTACCAAAAGGCCAGGGTGGGGAACCTTTGGGCATTGGAAGGCCGCATACCATATAACAGATTCCCCATAAGGCTGCACATTTTATGTACAATAAATTTTGCCAAAAATATACCTTAACATGAGTAATCTATTTTCGTCCTTAATAATGGTTCTTTTCTTTATATTTGGTGTATTTTAGTTATCAAATAAAACATAAAATTAGTAAACGAATTAAACAAAAGTCTTCTCATTCAGCTAATTTAAAAAAACAGCACATATAGTGGCACCAAAACATAGCAATACACATCTGAAACTAAACCAATATTTCTGAATAAAAGTGACCTTGCAATGAGTGTCTGTAGTGCTCACTAGTGTCCAATTAATAATATGATGGTTAATTTCTTAATAATGAATTTAAAAAATAATTTTTAATTTCAATGAGTTAAAATAAATGCTGTTTTAGAATTTATAGTTTATATACGATGAAGATACATAAATAACACAGTCTTCAAAAAGGCCTAAGGTTCCCCATCCCTTCTCTAGGGTGAGTGAATCAACAAAATGAGACTAGTTAAATCTGTTTGCTGTCCTCATACTATGAAATCAAAATCGTTCAAGTAATTTAAACAAAAAGCTATGAAATCAAAATCATTCAAGTAATTTAAACAAAAAGCTCAAGAGAGAAATTCCATAGTCGTCTAAATATTAACATGTTGAACAAACCCGTGGGAGAATTTAAAAAAAAAGCTTTGTAAAACACCCTTATGGCGAACATAATATAGTCTTGATTAAAATTATCTTTTCTTTAGCTATTTTCTCTAATTCAAAATAAAAATATGTATTATTTAGATTTATCCTCCATTGTCAAACATTTATCAAAACAATTTTCTTTAATGTTTGTGCAAATCAAGAAATGAACCAGACACTGAATAGCTCGAATGATGATAATTGAAATTATTTGTTAATAAAACACATTTAAAACATACATGCAAAATTAACCACATTTCAAGCAGCTGACAAAAAGTATATAAAATAATATATTGTAATAATGACTGTCATAGTTAAATGATTTATTCTAGGAAAGTTAGGGGAAAAGAGTGGATAACTACTAGCATTCAATAACAATAATGTGCCTTGTGTTGCGCTATGAACGCCACAAGGTCAACATACCACCAATTTGTTTGTGAGCCGGCATACAAGTTTGTATGTGCTCGGTCTCCAGGCTGTAAGTCTACACGCTATTTATGTCAGCTCTAAGGCCTGGCTTAGGGGGGGCGGGGGACTGAATTATTGGTCGCACTCATTGTTGAGTCAGGCAAGAGAAGTTCGCCTAGTCTACGTTCATGATGCCACCATTCCTGGTTTATTATTGGATAGGGAAGATAAAGTTGTAATCAGAAAAAACCTATGTAAACTCTCTGAATTTCTATATTACAATGATTTTATTGGCAAGGGCTGTGGGCACACTTTGTGAATATAAGCTGGCCTCGCCAGAGCAAAACTTAAAACACTTGATTTCTACTATCGACCGACTGGCGTCACACTCTCTGGATTCAATACGTAATAAATACTTGTTTCACCACAATGTCATGAATCTTTATCTTGGGCTCTTCAAGTTGACGTTTTTTCATATTCACCATAGTCACTTTCATCTTCTGTTTCTTTACCTCTAACTCTTTAATTATTTCAATCACGTTATGTTTTGGCTCTAAAGGTTTTTCTGGGCTTAAAGAGGACAGTTGAATTTTGAGGCAATTTTGTGTTTTTTGACAAGAGATTCTCCCTTTAAGAGAGGTTGGCCCTTCCTGACAACCTTTTGACTGCTCTACAGTTAGATGGGACTTCATCCCGTTTCAATTTTAGAAGTGAGACAATTTGAGGAACGTCTTTTAAAGGACAATTTCTTACCGTTCTGCTTTGGGTTAAAACTACTTGTCAAGGTTTATGCTTGAATTAACTTCATTTGATAAAGTAATATTTAGGTTAGAGTGGTCCGTATTTTATATGAAGTGAGGACTCCTAGTTTAGTTAGACTATTTTATTTAAAGAACTTTCTAAATTGTATCTTTTTGGGAATTTGGTCCTTGTACGTTTCTAAGATGATATTGGGGTTTCACCCCCGTGTGTGGCACTTAGCCTGACTTATCTTGTTGTATGGGGAAGGTTGGGCACCTTCAACCCTATTTTTGTATCAATGATATCGGGTGAATGCTTGCCGTTAAATAATTTACTAAGGAGCTTTTATCCCTGAGCTATGGCTTTGATTAAGTGTGCTTTCTCAAGTTTATGTAGCATTTCATTAGAATACTCTGTATTAATAAATATTATAATTTGTAATATTGTTTTTCAGTACTTGGGTTTTAGCCCTCTCGTGTATGTTTTGGGGCTGTATGCCTATTTGTTCCCTGCCTGTGGTAAATCCTCTTGTAAGTCAATACCACTCATGAGTATTATTGTTCAATAAAACATATATGTTTAAATTGGTCTATGATTTGTTTATTTTGCCAGTTTGTTGCTAAGTAGAAAGCGACGCTAGCGCTACCAGGTAACACTTGTAATGGATCATTCACAAAAAATGAAAAAACTAAGAGGGTAGGTTGTTTACTGGCCCAGCAAGAAATATTTTAAGAGTAATGCATTTAAAGTAAAGGAAAAGAGAACTAGAATTGGCTGTGCCCAGTCTTTTACTTAGCTCAACGGTAGTTTTAGTTATGTAGCCATATTTCAGAGGATGCTAATCATATAAACTTGTAACTATCAACAGTTGAAAAAACATAAGCTTGTACAGCCTCTAACGCTGGTCTTTATGTCTCCCTCTACCTCTTACAGTATTCACAGTAGTTATAGACATTTCTACCGTTTACCTAGGGCGCACTTGGCTCTGACCAGTCGAATAAAACCACCAATTACAAATTTTGAACAAACTCTGTACATTTACAAGCTCTTACAAGTAAAACCAGGGTGGTCCCTGACATTATTTTAAATGAAATAACAGACTAAAATAGTGGATTTTAATTCAACGATTATCAGCACTAAAAACCACATGTGATGTTTTTAAAATTGTATCACTGAGATGTCTCCTGTTCTTTCTTACACATTGTTCCAATGTACATCAGAAATTTTTCATCCCATTCTGGATAATTTCTTCTATGGTTGCTACCATTTTGTATTTTATTTGTTGTTTGGGTAGATATCTCACTGTTTCTAGGTTTAGTGAAATATTCTTTAATTTTAAGGTAGCCCAATAACTAGTATTCACAATATTCCAGAGAAAATGTAGGTCATGTAAAAACCACATGAGTTGGGAACAAATCATGCAAAGCACTTATTCATACCTATAATATTTATAGTGGCATGGATAAAATGTATTGTTACTCGTGTAACATATGAGTGGTCACTACAAAATGGTTTTATTAACCCTAAAAAAACTCAATCTAACATCATATGAACAAAAGGATTACTCTCCTCATTGAATCTTGCATCAATACAGCAGATGCATCTAAATAATAACCTAAGTTCATATCTCTTATTTGTAGTTAATATAATTTTTTTGTTTGAATGTAAATGAAAGTCTCTTATGGACCAACAATGTAATTAAAAAAGTATTTTAAGCATTGCACTCAAAAAACTGAAAAAATGTATAGCGATAACTATTAAATTAACTTTCATCCAATCCCTTGTTGAATATTGTGATATAATGGAAAGCTGATCTTGTATCAAGATTTCTAAGACGCCAAAGCACATGTGTTAGGTTTATATATGCCCTCCAATTGGGTCTGCTGGATTAGGTAGCAATCAATCTTGACACAAAGCAGCATTCAAAACCTGCCAAATACATCATCTAGCAAGAAAGAAAAATATTCATCCCATCAAAGGCATTAACACTGGTTTGTCCAGTAATACAATTTACCAACTATAATGTCAACAATGTACGGCTCATTATATTGGCCTCACCACTGTAACTTTCCATAACCATATGAATGGCCACCACCATTACACCAAAATCCAGAACTCTGATAAACCAGTTTAAACACCTGGCTTCAATAATATCCTCAACTTTGAGGAATGCTTCACTGTCAACTTGTTAAAATTATTTAATAGAACACAATGCAATCTGTCCCAGCTAATAATATGGGAAATGGAACATCAATGGATAACTAAGTCTAAAAAACCACCCAAGGGTTATACGCTTAGTACCACTTCCTTAGGAAGATGCAATAAGAGCATCAACATATACTAGTTCCTGAGTAATATGCAATAAGCGCATCTAAATATTTAAATGTGTTAGTGTTTTTATTTTTATTTGTGGTTTATTTATTTTATCATTTTATTTATTATATTAGTTTGGCTTAACACACTTTATTTCATACCTAAGTTTTTTTTAAAATTGTAATAATTACTGTTTAGAAATTTCCACCCAATTTAATCGGCACAGCCATACTAAATGTTTTGAGAGTAATAAAATAAACTTCAACAAACCTTCATTTATCCTCCTAATATATCAAATAATCCTCTACCAGTATATGTTCCTCTTACCTCTATTTTTTGTGATTACAACATATTTTTTCAAAATAAAAATAAATTTACTATCCACTAGTAATCCTACTGCTCCTCTCAGTGTACTGTATACTTCACTAATTTTAGTGTCTCCTAAACCTAATTGATAAAGCACATTTTGTGAAGGTGAAAGCAGTTTTTTTCTCCATATTTAAGGATGTGTTTCAACTAATGAGCTTCTATTACACATTTCATTTGTTTATAACTTAACTTTAAACTAAGTAGTTTTAAAAACCAACACCCACCCTTTCTACACTATTATAATAATTATCAAATTGCATTGCAATATATCATGCCAATTTTTGGAGTAATAGAGAACGAATATTTTCTTAAGAAACTCGATTCTTGGTATTTTCTTAAAAGTGAAACCTTTTGTTGTATTTGATAGCCTTTCAATTATAAGTAGCACTTTCCCAAACAGTTATGAGTAGTTAGTTTACTTTATTTTATAATAAATAACAAACAATTTAAATAGGTAATGAACATGCCCCGACAATGATTAAACAACCTGTTAAGAATACAAATTACAAAGAAAACATATGCCATTGTATTGTATGATATTGGAATATTTTTTAGGCTTCTTGATTTTATACTCCACTTGAATGCATATTTTAGCAAACACATTTTAAGTGTGGGCATGGATAAAGCTATAGTGGGATTCTAGTAGAAAGGAACTTTGCAGTCAGTGATGATAAAATTTTACTTTCATTACATTAGTATTATTTCATTGGTATTAATATTAGTCATATAAAGTGATAGCTGCGTATCACATAGCATCCCATACAAAATTATATATTAAATTGTTTTATTAACTATCAAAAAAAGTTCCTTCCTATCTAAATTGAACTGTATTACTATGTATATATACATACAACTTTTTAAAACCTCAATTTTTAGACCTTTTATAAATTTAAAAAATATTAGTTACAAACCAAAAAATGAGGACACATTATATTCGGGTGTTGTGCGATTTTTCACTCTGTTAGAACTATCACTTCTTCAATTTTTTTAGCATAGACTAATCGCAAAATCAAATGGTTTGTGACTTAAATAAAAAAATTAACAAAATATGTCACTTGTAAAAAGGTGACTTCTAATCAACCAATGAAAGTTGCCCTCTTTTACTCGGGAGGTAAATAAATGACTTATGATAGCTTTGAGTTAGCAAGAGTAATAATAATTTTCATTTCAGTAACATGATAGTTGAATGTGAACCGCACTACTGGGTCACATTGAGTAAAACACTTGCTGGGACTGCGCTGCTGACTGCAGCAGAGAGCAGCTATATAATTGGTCGTGCCTGTCAACAATTCCACCATAAGCCATCAAATGGGTAGTGAGTAGGCTCAACAAGATGTATAGTTCAGGCCAATACAAAACCATTCAACTACTCATTTGTTTCGAGATATTGTAGGTATTCTGCTTTGTAAAAGTGAGTGTATATTCCGCTTATTTCTAAATTGTACCTATATGACTAATTAGAGCAGGTGCCTAGTGGTTGTAAGAGAACCAACCCGACATTGTTACTCAAATATTTATTCTTTGCAGATACACAAAAAGATCTTGCTCAGCCTTTTTTGTTTAAATTTAATGTTATTAATTTTTCTGTATTCAAAATTTATTAGTCTATTACTTATTTGTAGCTTTATCTCAATTTATTAATGAAAAATAAAAAAATTATAAGAAATATTCAAAATGTTTTGACAAATTTATTTTCTTAATGTAAAATTAAAAATGGTTTTTTGATTGATTTCTTGAAAATGAATGGACATATTATTATTAAATATAAAATGCAAACAATGCACTTTGAGACCATAGTATACTAATTAACACTCTTGACACCATGGCCATCAAATTTATGGGCGGCTGTTCTTACGAATTTCGCAGAGCCCGTCAATTCTAAGGAGCCTTGGATTTAAATCAGCATAAAATCTTTGTCCGTGTTTTCTAAGTGTCTGGTTAGTGCTATGCATTCCTTGGACTTTTAGTTCCGAATTGTGGTCATATATGGTATTTCACTGCACATTTGAGTGGAGTTCTTATAACTAAAACAACCCTGCATTTGACCCTCCAAGTAGCTCAAGTTCAGTGATTCTTAGCACAAAGAATACCATGTGCTTCTGTTTCTTGTATTCGTGCTGCATACAGAATTGTGAGGAGAAAAAATTTATTTATAATGTAATAGAGAAATAGTGAATTTAGCTGATGATATAGATGACGATGAAGATGAAATAGGAGAATTGATACAATTAGTGATAAAATTTAGAATCCAATGCTGTTTATGAAAGCAAACGCTGACATGAAAATGGTATATTATAGGGCCTAAATGTCTCTTCAATTATGAATAATATGTGTTTGAATGATGAACACTTGAATGATTCATTACATATAGGCTACTATACTACTGGGAGTGCTAATAGCACACAAAATAGAGGAAGTAAAATATATGGGGAAACAATCAAAGATAATAATGTAACTTCGCAACTGAATACTCCTACTTACCTTGTTCGCACCATGGGAAAACAATATTTTGAACCAGCTCAAAATTGTTCTTTTGTATATAATGCTCAAGACTTGAGAATAACCAAGGGCAAATTTTTATTGAGTTGACTAGATTTTTTTACAAATAAAAATTAAGAGAAATATTTTATACAAAATACACAAACAAATAGTTAAATAGTTAGGATACTAAGCCAAAATAAAAACATGATTGAGCTCAACACCTTAATTCACTCACAATATAAACATGTCATTAAAGAAATACTATATAACTGAATTAGTACTTGTGATCCAAAGTGCAGAGAGATAACTCAAATTGCTACACAAAACTTTAGATTCTAAATAGTATGATTGGTATTAAAAATAAGATCAAAATTTGCTAATCGCTAATGCACTACTGTGAAGTAGACTACAATCCAGTTTTAAGTTTAAAGAGTGATGTGCAGTGACTAGTAAAAAGAAAATAATTACACTAAATTGAATGGTGGCATTATGTACTGTTAAATGCAAATAAAAAAAATTCAACAAGTTTCAATTCAAATATAGCAAAGCAATAGTTACAGCCCATCACATAGCAACCATCCTCAGCCCAATAGGGTTTCACTTACAGCGAAGGATTTGCAATATACTTTGATCCATTAAATGCAATGCTGCTTTTCTTCTTATAACGCAGTCTTCTGGTAGCTTCGGAGTGTGGCTTTGGCTAAGCGAGAGCTTTGTAAAAGTGGTGTTTTTAAAAACTTGGGTACCAGTAGCTATTGGTTGACACTTGCAGAAGACGATACCAGCCAATAGTTTGTCTCCGTTTCCAATGGAATCACCTATTATAAAAAAGAGCGGGAATTACACTTTCATAATTATTATATAATAGCCATAAAAAGATACATCGTTATCAAAATTGCATTATTACACATTACATTAGATTTTAACTGTGATAAATTGTTTTAAAGTTTGCACAAATGTTAATGACATGTTCAAGTCAGTTTTGAACCATTATTTTAGTGGAAAGCCATTGCTATCCTTTGTGTTAGTAAAAAAAATCTATAATAAGACATTATTGGGGACCTTTATTACACTATCAGAATACACTTATAACATGAGTTTTTGGTGCTTTTGAGGTTTAACTAATAAATAACTGAAAATTAACAAAATATGACATAGAAGAGGTTTTGAGGAGGTACTAGAAGCTGATGGATGGGGAGAAATAAAAAAGGGAGGAAAGAGACTCTTGTAATTGTGCTCAATAAATGGACTGAAGGTCAGAAACAATTGGTTTAAGAAGAGCCTAAGATTCAGTACCATTCACAACATATTCTATCCTACATTTATAACCATTCTTTACATTGAATTCTATTATTATAATTACTATTAAATATTGTTTACTTACTACAACTCATTATGTTTTTCAAAAATATTTTCTATTAGATAGCGAAGGAAAGGTGTGCACAATAGAGATGGGCGATATATCACTGACTGTGATTTTTTCATCGATACCATTTGATCACTGATACTCCCAGTTACTCGATCCCAAAAGTATCGGTGATTGAGATATCAGTGATCAGAGATACTCGCATACTCACAATACTCGAAATACTCACAATATTCACAATACTCGAAATACTCACAATATTCACAATACTCGAAATACTCACAATATTCACAATACTCGAAATACTCACAATACTCGCAATACTCGAGCTACGGAGCTAGTATTGCTTCTTTTTCTAGACACTCGAATAAATACTCGCTTCACGGCCTTTGTTATTCTTTTATTTTTTATTTACTACCAACTAATTGAGAATCGACCTTATTGACTGGCATGTATTACGTGTTATTTCTATTTAAAACACTTGATCTCTTAGAGCTCATTTATCAAAAAC